>MBFL02000513.1:0-20680 GCA_001696595.2 Aspergillus hancockii | reverse complement strand
TCCCCGGCTTCATAGACACCCACACCCACGCCCCGCAATGGTCTCAACGCGGCCTAGGAAGAGGCATCCCCCTTCTAACCTGGCTAGAAACAATAACCTTCGCCCACGAATCCAAACTCGCCGACCCAATCTACGCAAAGCAGCTCTACCGCGCCGCAGTCCAAGGCTCCCTAAAACAAGGCATAACAACAGCATGCTACTACGGCTCCCGCCACAAACCGGCCTCTATTATCCTCGCCGAAACGTGTCTTACGCTGGGCCAGCGCGCGCTCATCGGGAAATGTAATATGAATCGGCATGCGCCGGAGTGGTATGTTGATCCTTCGGTTGAGGAGTCTGTGGCCGAGACGGTGGAGTTTATTGCCCAGGTAAGGGAGTTAGATGAGGGTTCTGGGCTTGTGACGCCAGTTGTTACGCCGAGGTTTGCGATTAGTTGTGATGAGGAGTTGTTGGGGGCGCTTGGGGATGTGGTGAGGGGGAATCCGGGGATACCGGTGCAGACGCATTTTAATGAGTCTCGGGGTGAGATGGAGTTTACGAGGAGTTTGTTCCCTGATTTTAAAAATGAGACGGAGCTTTATGCTTCGTTTGGGTTGATGGGTGAGCGGACCATACTGGCGCATGCGATTTACCCGGCGGCTGAGGAGATCGCGCGGATTAAGGAGTTGGGGTGTGGAATTGCGCATTGTCCGATTCCGAATACGACTATGGATGAGTTTATGGTTGCGCCTGTGAGGGAGTATTTGGATCGGGGGTTGAAGGTTGGGCTGGGGACGGATTGCGGGGGTGGGTATTCGAGTTCTATGTTGGAGGTTATGAGGGCTGCTTTCATGGTTTCTGTTGCGAGGCAGACGGAGACGCGGGGGAGGGATCGACCGCTTAGTATTGCTGAGAGCTTTTATTTGGCCACCCTCGGGGGTGCGAGGGTTGCTGGGTTGGAGGGGAAAGTGGGAAGGTTTGCAGTTGGGATGGACTTTGATGCTTGTCTTGTCAGGGTTTCGGGGGCGGAGGGGGTTATGGCGCCTGTTGAGGAGGAGGATTCCGTGGAGGGCGTGTTTGAGAAGTTTCTTATGACGGGGGATGATCGAAATATTGTTAGGGTTTGGGTTAAGGGGAGGGAGGTGAAGGGTTCGGTTTGATTTTGGGGTTTTTACATTGCGTGTTGTGAAAGAGAATACTGGGTCGTGGGAAGTGCAGGAGGAAGTAGGTTAAAAGCGCCATAGTATGGATTGTATGGTCCGTATGATTGATTATGTCATTAAGTAAGTATATATGAGTGAAAGACTGCGTATGGCAGGAACCAAGTAATGAAAAACAAACATAACTCCAAAGCTAAAACAATGCAGCATAAACATATATTAGGGTTTTTTTTTTGGTCTATATGCGTGAGATTTGTCCAAGATGTTCGTTACTTCCACGTCCCCTTGTGAGGTCCAAAATATCCTGAATCTGGTAGACTCTTCCACGGAGTCCCTTTGCCGTCCGCAGTATGCAACGCCACCGTATTACCCCACCATTTCAGTGACCCAGCTGGAAGGGTGATGCAGAAAAAGATGATGACAGTGGCTACGGCGACGGCGCAGTCCAGTGCTGCGGAGAGAACGTAATCTGGAGTCCATGTTAGACCGGTACGGCGATAGACTACCTGAAAAGGTGACTTACTGTACTTGGACCACCAGGCTGGTCTGCGTCGTTTGATAATCCCGTTGAAAATCAGGTTGACCAGCCACCAGGACGAGAAGCTGATACCAGTTGCCGGTGGCACAAGACTCATGGCTCCAAAGGCCACCGGCCAAGAAATGTAGTTGGCCTGCTTCCACCGGCCACCTATAAGATAGGTAACAATAATTACAAGGGGCCCTGCCAGAAAGAACCAGAGAAGGCTGCCATAAATCTGACCGGGAGAAAAGTTCCGTCCTGGACCGAGGGCACCTGCGCACGGTTAGTAATGCGAATCAGACGCATCATGGACAAAGCCTACCCCAAATTAACGACGACGAATATGTGACTCGACCGTGGGGACAAGTGAAGCCTCCAGATGCATCGGGTGTACAGATGCCGTCAATCCGAGTAATCATGAACACAGTTACACCACACTGTACTATGGCACCGATCAATGTCGCTAATCCCTGGGCTAAGAATAAGGTCCGGGGAGCAATGTGAAGATAATGCGCCAATTTCATATCGGCCACGAATCTGCAATGTCAGCTGGGTTCATTCTATCGTTGCTGCGAAAAGATGGCTCACTCTAGTCCCTGAGACACTGCCACATATCCATAAAACTTGAATGCCATGTTTGCAACGGGTCGCCCGAGAAATGCGTATCCCCCAATAAACTCTGTGATCAAGTTTAACTGGTTGCTGGTAATGTTCGTCACCGCTTTGATGATGCCAACTGGAATGAAATAGATCATCGGTAGCACGAAAGCTAGTAGTACCGCCCACGCTGGAAGGCCCGTATGCCAAACCTCATTAGTCACAATACTCAGTGCAAACATCAGTATGGTTATCGCGGCAAACCACCACCAGGGAACATCCTTGTAAGACTCCATGAGCCTTGCATGGACATCCTTCTTATTTCGTCCTTTCCACTGTTCCCAGAGGTCAGTCCCATGGTACAGCGCAATATGAACGAATATTCCCGTTAGGTTGGCAAATGCTACGCCGTAGGTCACTGCGTAGCCCGCCGGAAGGAACATGGGCGAGTAGTTGCGGTACGCCTCCACATTCACCGTCCCGTCATGGTTCATCACACGGCTGGTATTGTAAGGTTTACCTGTGTTGTCGAACGTATTGGAGTTCAGCATCGGTAAATAGGATGAATACCATGTATTGGTATAGTAAATGATTGGGCAAATCAGCCAGAAGAACAAGGCAAATGAACCAATGACGTTTAATCCCGCCCAGAAGGGGACCAGCAGCGGGCTTTGATTCGCATAGACGACCTGCGCCCAGTCAAAAGTTAGTATGGACATGCCCAACCCCGTCTGCTGACCAAAGAGCTGGTTGACGACAACGTTCGTCGGCACAATCCAGCAAATGAAATTAAATGTGCTGAGGCCAGTAAAGAGGTAGCCCGGAGCAAAATACCAAATTGCAGCACCAACGAAGACAATAAGAAAGAACCGAAGACGTGTGATCGACCAGCCATCGGCGATCAGGTTCTTGCGCGAGTGTAAAGCGGACAGGAGAGCAGCATTCGACAACACTTGGGGCCAGATCATTGTCGCAGGTCCCACGAGCCAACGGGAAGCCAGGCCTGCCAAGCCAAATCCGAATAGCTGTGTTGTGATAGTCAAAAGAATCTCAAAGCCCCCTTGCGAAGGCATGTTATAAAACTTCACCATGGCCTCAATGATTTGCGTCGCCGCCGCCGACCCGAACGAGACGTTGGCCATGATCGTAATCAGTGCATGCTCTTTAATGTTGAAATGACGGTCGGGGTTGAGTAACCCCAACGGCATCCAATTTGCCCAGGCGCAACCAACGGGGAAAGCTAGAAGCTGTGCAACCAACGCGCTGATGGTGACACTGGGTTGCCTCAGGCTGAAGAATTGGTTAAGTCCACTTCCGACCTGCGTTAGTCAGTGTTACACTCTCCGCAAGACAGCTTGAATGAATCGTCCACCGACGTACAATGGTAAAAATAATGCCGATCAACCACATCCGAACTGTATTGACCGGTAGATGTACATCGTCCACTGGTCGAACGACGGCACGGACCTCCGGGAAGGGAGAGTCGTCTGCATCATATGGGAGGATCTTTGCCGCATCGCGGTCACTGAGGACACTATAGGAAGTATCGTCGAGGTCCAGAGACGGCTCCTAGCAACGCACCACAGGTAATTAGACAAAGAACTGCAGGAATTAAAGTAATTGGCTCGGCTCGATTCCCATGATGTGCTCTTACGGTGTGTGCGCCACGTGGAGAGCAAAGGAAAGGGGAATGTCGATTGGGCCACTTAACCCACCTGTAGGGATTCCTTCCGCTGGGGCTTTTCATCCCCCTGCGGTATGTCAGGCATAATACGAAAGCGTTATACCTAGTATGTAATCAGGATTTAAAGTAGTATGCTGCCGGGCCCAGTCAATGAGATGCTGGATCTCGCTTTTGCAGGGGATAATGAAGAAGTGGAGTTGACAAGACCCCCGAAGCAGTTAGTCTCTTCTCGTGACGGGCGAACCCACGGGAATTGTGGGTTTAATTTAAATTTTGAATTTTCTCCCTTCGTTTTCCTTGTTCGGAGTGTACCAATACAGTCGTTTCAGTTTGAAATTTACGACGATCTTTAAAGAAGCAAATCATCAATTTATTTTATCTATTTTATCTATGAGATTTTATTTAGTACAATAGTTCTTTGATGATCGAGTGGGAGGACTTTTACTATTATTATTAATTTAATATCTTCTTTGTCTTTTCTTGCAAGATATAAAAAAGAACACATGAGGTTCAACAACACACACACACAAGAGATTCGCCCTTTGGTGGGTCCACTTTGAAATCGTCTTTCGATTTCTTTATCTTCTAATTTCCCTTTTTCCTTTTCTATTCAGAATTTTAAAGCCCTGTCCAATCTATACATGTGTTACAGTCTCTCATTCGACATTGGCTGTCAGGTGAATAATTTGGGGTTAGCTTCTGGACTGTACGATCAGTAACGGAATCGACCGCCTTTGGCTGCACGGCGGTTCAGTCCGTCTTTCTCTCGTCGAATAATCGCCGAAGGTTCCATAGTGTGTCGGGACGAACCGCCCACAGTCATGCCACGATTTCAATCAGCCTGTGAGCTTTGATAAAGCCGCGAGATGACGAGTCCCCTGTGAACCCTTTTTGCGCTGAGAGGACAATATTATCTCGATGCTATTGGGAACTAGGGGCGCAGAACTTCTATATCTGGTGTAGACTTTGTGGTTTGCCCTGTGCCCAGAGCGGGTACGGCCGACCATCGGACCAGAGCGCTTCCATCCGACTCCAGCAAAATGCACGAAACTTCAACGACGACACGGGAAGCTGATCATCCTGGAGATATGGCCGTCCCTTCGGATACTTATAAGAAAATTCTAACTGCGCCCCGTAGAATGATAAGGAAAATGAATGTCCTAATTTCCTGATGGCTTGACGTTTGGTTACCACCATTTATATGTCGTCATCTCTTCGATTTGCCTCAAAAATTCTCATAAACTTCTCTCCAAGAATCCCTCCCTTGACAGCCCCTGAAGCGAGAAATCCACACCGGCCTACAAGAAGAGGGGCAGATCGGTTGCTGTACACGCATAAATCTTAAGGTGCCATTCAAAATGGGAGATCTTGGGCAACCCGTCGACGTACTCTCGGTGCCATTCGCCCAGCGCCCTATCGTCATCTTAGGTGCTGGTATTATTGGATGTGCTGCCGCAAGACAGCTCCTTCTCAATGGCTTCCCTGTAATCTTGGTTGCTGAGTTCCTTCCCGGAGACCAGGATATCTTCTATGCATCCGCTTGGGCCGGAGCAGCATGGCACGCCGCTGGGGGTATCAGCCCTGAATATCGATACTTCCAAGCGATAACCCATCGCCATTTACTCAAAATGGCACAAGAAGATCCTGAATCTGGGGTTTGTATTGTTGACACACGCGAGTACCTTGAAGAGCCCCCAGCGGAGAACTCGGCGATCTGGGGGAAGACTGTAGTATCAAAGGTAAGGTGGCGAGACCACTCGGCACTAAGATGCTCCCATGCTGACGGTAGAGACAGTTTCGTGATCTTAATTCCAGTGAATATCCCCCCTATTTCGCGTGTGGGTGGGCATACGATACCCTAGTCACAGATCCCACGCGCCATATGCCCTACCTGGGAAAACAAATCAATGCGCTCGGTGGTCAATTTATTCGGAAACGAGTTGAATCCCTTCAAGAATTGTACGCCATGTTCCCAGAATCGAGTATTTTCATCAATGCAAGCGGTATTGGGAGCAAAACCCTCAGCGACGTCCAGGATGAGAAGTGTTTTCCTGAACGGGGGCAAAACGTGTTTTACCAGACGGACAATTGTCAGACGATGTATTTTCGGAACGGCAAGGAATATACTTATGTCATCCCACGTCCTCTGTCAAAAGGTGTCGTGTTGGGCGGGGTTAAGCAAATCGACAACCTGTGAGTTCTCCTCTGCATCGCACTACGACCCGGAAATTTGTTTGGAAATTGACCGGATAGATCACCTGAGGTGGACATGGACGTAGCTCGAGATGAGATTTCACGCGCCCACCGTCTCGCCCCCGAGATAGTTCCGGAAAATCCCCCGGAAGATACACTTAGCTACATCATCGGTATCCGCCCGTCCAGGAAAGGCGGTTTCCGCTTAGATTCTGAGAAAGTGGGAAGTCGCATTGTTCTCTCCGCGTATGGATTCGGCGGAGGTGGCTATGCCTTCTCATACGGTGTGGCCGACTCTCTGGTGAAGATGGTGGAAAAGGCAGAGCGGGAAAATGTGATCCTCTGAAGGGCGAGAGTCGTTTACTTTTCCTGGGTCACGAGATACGTCTGCGCGGGACCCATTTGCTGGGGCGGTTTCAAATCGGACCGAATCTTACGTTGATTGCATTTTGCCTCACCACTTCATTAGCGACATTATGATGATACCACCAGTATAATAGATTGCAGCCCGCCAATTGCACCGGTGTTCTTATCTGGTGGTTGTTTTTATCATTCTTCCATGATGTCAAATCGGCACGTCGTGTATCAATTCGGACAAAGGAGAATAACGCCGCCATTTTTGTCGCAGTGGATCTACTGAAAAGCAGATCGTTAAAGCCCTGCCTCACTATTTGATCTTTGATTGAGGGGTTACGCGCTGCATTTCCAGAACGACCATGGAAACATCATTAATTGGTAGCCTTGAACAATTGTACCAATGGTTCCGTCTATCTTTACTTCAAGGGGGTTCCGACCCATTCAAAGCGCGTTTAATACTTGTTTCAAGATAACCTTCTTTTCATGGAATCCTATCACAGGGCTTCAAGGAGCAGAACCACTGCAAACGAGGCTTTAGTCCGTTTCCTCCTTTGTATCAGTTGGATCTACTGTGTGACGTCGAGTCTACTGGTACTGGACAGAAGGAAAGTACGTGCCGTTAAGCTATTGAATATCCTATCCCGTGCAGCAGCATGGGCCTGAGTATGTGGAAATGCGATCGGCACCAGTCAACCACTGGTGGCATTTATTTGGATATAATAATATAGCACTATAATATATTCATTGGATTGATATCGAATTAATAATTTTTTTTACCAGTCCAAAGTAATAAGTTACACAGAATGGAACGAGGACTAGTTAAGTAACCTACCCTGTTTTAGTAATCAGGCGGTGTTGGGTATTGTGAACCGCTGGATGTTTCTACTCGAAAGGCCCGGGGGGTTGGTTGGGTTCTAGAACCTTTATCGAGTGCCCTCACTAAGCAATGCATTGGTTCGCTTCCTTGATTTCCCTCTTATGCTTTGTCCCAAATTGGTTTCACAGAGTGGCAAGAAACCTAGTTGGACTAAGGTTTTGGGAGCAATGCAAACATGGCATGCAAGAGCTAGCGACGTGACTGGTTCTTCAGCCTCCTGCCCCCGCAAGCCGGGTTGCTCTGCCGTCCACTAGTGGACGAAATCGCATGGCCGATCGTCTTCCGTTGACGTCGGTGGTTTTCGCCTGGGCTTTAACTCGGGATCCCCTAATGAGGAAGAGTTCTTCTCTGTTCGGTTGCTCAACATGAGGGTTCACTTTTCATTTGATCGCTGTTCTATTCCATCCTTATCTTTCCTTTCAAAATCCTTGGGTTGAATTTTGATTTGGCTGGTTTTCTCTTTTGTACGAGACCACCCTACCAAGCTTCACCCGATGTGTCGCATTGGCTGAATCAACCCCCATCTTTTCAGTTTCTCCCCCAGATCCTGGTGTTGCGTCTATCGACTCCTGATCGCTACGATCCTCCGTGAAATGCAAGGATGTCGCTCAGAGATCGTTTTTTAAATCTCACCATGCGCGACAAGGCCCAGCCGGTCAACTTACCGCTGGTCGCGACGCCACCCGAAGACGATGATGCGGTCCTTGCCGAGTTCAAAGACGATCCGAAGGCATCACAACGGACTAATGACAGCTCGCGCCCAGATGCCGACATCAGCCCCCCGCAGTTGGATGGCTCTTTGTGTCGAATATACCGCTACACCCCGACCCCAACCCTCGTTCTTAATCCAGATTTATATGTAGTGGAAGTTTCCGACAGCCACCTCACCCTCTCTGGGCAATGTAGGGATACATTGCTCGACACCTGCATATGTGACGTTTCTTCTCGCGCGGTTCCCGTGCCAGATATTACAACACTGTATGGCGCGCTACGGGCAGCCATTTCAATGAAAGAAATCCAGTTGATTGAGGACATCTATATTAAAGAAGAGAGATCCTATTACCAGCTCCAGGTCACACCGATCTTTCAAGGTCCGACATTGATATACATAGTCCTCGAGGCACGCAAAGACACGAACCTTCGGTCGGCAGTTTCTGATCATCACCATGCATACGTGAATGAGACTTATAAAATTCTGGTGGACACCGTCAAAGATTACGCCATTTTCATGCTGGACTCGAGTGGCTACATCACAACCTGGAACCCAGGCGCTACTATCTTGAAGGGATATTCATCCTCTGAAATTATTGGGAAACATTTCTCGGTATTCTACAGCCCCGAAGATCGACTCAATAATAAACCTGGACGGGGTCTAGCAGTGAGTCTACGTGATGGGAGAATGGAAGATGAAGGCTGGCGCTACCGTCAGGATGGTTCTCGATTTTGGGCCAACGTTATGATCACTCCCATTTTTGAGTTTGGCCGCCATGTCGGTTTTGTGAAAGTCACTCGTGACCTGACTGAACGGAAGGCGGCTGAAGCACGCCTAATAGCGGCTTTTGAAGAATCCTCACGGCTGAAGACTGACTTCCTCGCCAACATGAGCCATGAGATACGTACTCCGATGAATGGCATGCTCCTTGCGCTGTCTATGCTGACAAATACGGAGCTCGACGACAAACAGCGTGAATATGCGTCGATTGTTGAGGACTCTACATCAATATTGCTCCAGATTATCAATGACATACTCGATTATTCGAAGCTGTCCTCGGGGTCCTTCTCATTAACATCAGACGTTGTGAATGTGGAGAGCATTGCCGGCGCAGTTGTGAGGAATTGCCGATCCTGTGTAAAACCAGGAGTAGAGTTGAGCTATCACTTTCCGGCAGACTTTCCTCAATCCGTACGAGGTGATCCTTTACGGTATCGCCAGGTGCTTCAGAACCTAGTAGGGAATGCAGTAAAGTTTACCGAAAAAGGATATGTCAAAGTATCTACATCATTTTCCGTTGATGCCGAGGATTCGTCAATGTACAGTATCTCGACAGAGGTGACCGATACGGGGGTTGGTGTGCCAGACAATGCTGTCAACACCCTCTTCACGCCATTTACACGTTTTGCAGATACTACGAGACGTAAATACCAGGGCACCGGACTCGGCCTTTCTATTTGCAAAAGCCTCGCAGAGCTTATGAATGGCACTGTAGGTTACCGACAAAATCCGTATGGAGGCGGCAGTATATTCTGGTTTACAGCCAAAATGGGCCGGATAAATGTCCAGATTCCGACAAAGCCCTCTGGTACGCTCTCTGTCGAGCGATCTGAAATTATTTTTAAAAAGTTGCGAGAGATGGCACCCCGGATGCACATATTGTTAGTGGAGGATAATTTGGTGAATCACATGGTGATGCTCAAGCTCCTCCAGAGCTTCGGGTTCGAACGGATTGATGCTGCCTGGGATGGGGCAGAGGCTGTTCGGCTGGTAAAACAAACACCATTATCCTACAACATCGTTCTTATGGACATCAGCATGCCGGTGATGAATGGCCTTGACGCGACGTCTCAAATCCGGAAAATGAAGGTTGATGTGCCTATTGTCGCGCTCACCGGAAATGCTCTGAAAGGTGATGCGGAAACGTATCTCGCCCACGGCATGAGTGACTATTTAGGGAAACCTGTTCATCGCAACCACCTTCTGCGAGTGCTTTGGAAGTGGCTTGGTACTTGACGTCGGGGCTTCACAATGGGATATTAGATTACTATGTGAACCATGTCTGTCCTATAGAAACCACTCACTTCGTGCATTATGAGGTGCACGTCACCAATCAGGTTGATCTCGATCTTCACCGTATTTTCACAAGACACTGGCCAATTTCGCCAGTACTCTTGGATCTTGGCAGCAAACGTTGGATACTGAGGCTGTGTCCATCAAAGCGACAGGGCCCCTCCTGGGATTGCGGAGTCGGTTGACCAACGTCCATTTCTACCTAACTGAAAGGGCCTTGGTTGCCCATAACAAGGCGTCACTGCAGCACAAAAGCCTTCCTACCTAAATCTCCACTCAGTGTCGGTCCCCACAACGGAAATATTTCCAATCAGGAAACAACTTATATTTATCTGAGACACTAGTTATTACCTGCGTCATCTTGGATTACTTTGTGGATATACAAGTAAACAGACTTCTTAATATCAATGCTTATGTCCGAAAAACTCCTCCATCCCTTGATCGTACTTAAAATAAGTCTTTCGAGTATGAATTTTGATCATACATAAAAATTTGGCTAGGAACTACGGTCCGTCCAACAAATGGTTGTCCACCAACTGCTCTAAGAAGCGATCAACACTTCAATAAGCATTGTTGAGGTCTATCATCACAACAACTCGAACAACAGGGCGATTCAGACATTGGTAAGACGAGAAACTGGAATGACACGAGCATATCAAGCCTGCGTAGATGACCAAAATAAGTTGCCAGTGAGGCCCTCGAGCCGTTCCATTTCATAAGAATAGAGGTCATCAGTAAGGCAAAAGTGCATCATATACAATCAGTACATGTTATCGAGCGGCCTTCTCTCGGACTCGGGGACGCTAATACCACAGGAGAACCGGAGCATCCCACTGATACCTCTATGTAGCTGTCAGTATCTCCTTGGTTTCTAGAGGATTTGGGGAACCATGCACGATCAGGAAATCACGTTTGCAGTAATCGACGTATTCCGACCACGATGAGAACTCCAATTGCTTCTTTAGCGGGTGGTCAAGGGAATGTTTGGCCCACATTAACGATCCTTGAACTGTCTGCAAGCCTGCTCCGAAGTTCTCCTGTATACATTCATCCACCCATCCCTGGAAAATGTGTTCTTCCATGGCCCTTGATACTTTTTCGGTTCATCGGGTAAGGACTGGAGTTCTTCCAACGCTCCCTTGACTATGTTTGTACCCTGGATATCTTTATTAAGAATACGACGCAATGCGGAGAAAAGCGGGGTGCACTCACAGGTCCATGGATTTCGCAATCCGCGTCGTCTCTACATTACATGTGGTAAGCATTACCAGTATGCGTACTTCAGGGAAGTATTGCACCCACCATCGTGAAGAAATATCTACGAATTTGCCTTTGCTATATTTTTCACCTGGCTAGCATTTGATGCAGGGAACAAGCTTGCTGCTGAGGATGCAGCTGCATCGATCAATAGCGAATCTCGTTTACTATTGATCTCTTCGTACATAGTATCACTGGTTTGTTTTGTGACCGTCAATCCGGCTAGCGAAGCGTATCTCCTCCATCAGCTCCCTAGCTGCTTCTTCGGCTTCACGCCAATGCTTGCTCTGCACTACAGTTGGGAATGTGGTGGGCCATGGCAGACCCAAGTCACGGGGTTTAGAATAATTGCTATGTTCTAAACCATGGATGCTCTCAGCTAGAGCTTCTCTTAGAACTGGGAAATGGTTCTTGGAGATATAGTCGGTATCGAGAGGAGCCGGGTCGAAGATATACTCAGGCTGTTTGATGTCTAAATAAGAGCCCATGCTCGAAGAAGACTGACTCTTGGGCTTTTTAGTAGACAGAAAGGATGAAGGCTGAGATTAGTGCGAATAATCTGTTGGCATATTATACTTTTTCACCTGTGAAAAAGGCTGCTATAACATTCTACTAGTAACATAGGGTGATACAGTCCGTCAATTTATATTCTTTTCCTTAAATGTCACTGACTCTTAAAAGAATCATATACATTTTCGGCTTGGACGAATTCATACGCTCCGTCATTTATCACACAAAGGTAGTCCAAACTAGCCGCGCAAGACAATTTCTAGAATACGGCGGTATTTGTCACTGAAACCTTCCTAGTTGCGGGTTGCGATCTTGTTTCCCTATCTATAGTACTAGTAAATTGTGCTCCTTCATTCGGCAAAATAGACCTACATCAGGATTCCTCACCTAAATCCTAGTCTACTGAGACCCACATTAACCGGTGTTTACTGATGTCAGATAATGTATCTTATAATAAGCATTTAATACTGCCATGGAATGAACAAGAATGGTGCTTGCCTTGTATGACGTTAGATATACGGGTACATGTCCACGTGCGTAGGTGTCTTCTTCACTGAGTTGTGAGGTTGTATTATCAATTCCTGATTATATACATATAAAGGAAAAAGACAAAGATAACAAGGACATCAATAAGTACCCCTGATATTAGAGGGACAAAGAAAAGAAAAGACCGTCTGCAATCCCCTCAGAGCATCTTCACCAAGGGACCACCGCTTGTCTGTGTCCCCTCAACCTTTCCAATAAAAAGCTTCGATAGCCGAAGTCTCTCATCTCTATCCTCAGGGTTCAACGATATGATACAGTCTTCGCTTGTACGTAAGTGCTGTTCCTGGAAAACCGTCCACATATCTCCTTTCCCCGGCCGTAGACAGTACGGATCATTCTTGCAAAACACCACAACAGCCTGTCTGACCCCATCTTCATCCATCGCCATGTCGCGCACAAGATCAAAGTCCAACATCCACACAGTACGGAACCCAAGCGGATTCCGCCAAAGCAGATCAGGAGCCCTGGCAGGTGGTGGCGCGAGCACAAACTCGATATCATTTCCATCCATCCTCCCAATCCAATGCATAGCAGCTAGAGCCTCCGCTATAGCCTTTGCATACCCGTCGATATAATCGCTCGATATCCCAAGCTCCTCCACCTGATCCAGGTGTGGTATTGAGAAAACCTCCGAGTCCGGACCCGTCGTCGACCCAGATACGGTCGGACGAGGCCTCGTCTGCTTTGCTTGGTAATATTTGTCCTACTATGTTATGAGGGCAGAACTGGGCGATGAGCGTCTCCTTTGTGCATTTTGGGAACGGCTTGATGCATTCTGCTTCGATGGTGTTGCACGGGGTGTAGATCTCTGAGAATCGCGCCAGGTTATCGTCCCACCATCCTTTGTCTGCTGGCGTGATGAATCTGTGGCAGGCTGGGACTTGAGCTTGGTGAGCTGGCGCATGCAGCTGATGACTCGCTTGTGCATCTGGGTAGTCGTTTTGGAGGGACCTGTCGGGGCCGCGCCGTCTTCTCTTTTGAAGGCTGTTTTTGTTCCTGTTGCTGTCCAGACTGTGCCGTAGGAGCCGGCTCATATGCGGCGGAAGTTGGGCCTGGGGGTTTGTGTTGTTGTTGTCATGTTTGTTTGCTTGAAGTGTGGGTAGTTGATGATGTTCTCTGTGAAGCTTGTGGATGAAAATATGCTTGGTAAAATGGGGATATTGTTATGTAGCAGTTCGCTAATGATGATGAGCTGCACCCAAGATAACCTGGATGGGCAAAGGTGAGGATATATATACTTCTTTAACTATTGGAATTCATTGAAAAGTCAATAACAACAGTGCAGATTCTCTGTATTCTAAATATGTCTACAGGTCTATTCACTGGTCTCGAAGTTGAATTAGACAACAGCTCAGCTTCATTTGGATAAAACAACATGACCCCGTATTGAAAATTGGTACTGAGGAGAGTTTAGATGAAGAATGAGTGGATGGGGGCGGTCAGATCAAAGATTAGATGGAGAGAGGAGGGCATTTTTCTATATAATTAGAGTTCATGGCACTACTGCAAGTATCAAGTCAAGGACCTTGAGTCGGCAGGTGGGTGCTAAAAAAGCGCGAAAGCCTTCGTGGTAGGCACGCCGGAACAAAAAGAAAATGCTAGAACTTGTCTTTGACAAATGGTAACGACTGAGAGAGGGACCAAAGACCGAAATTAACGGCCCATTTGCCGAGCAATTGGGCTTGCAGCTGGCGCCCGACAGATACCTCAAAACTACCGACCCTTTCTATAGCACCTCTGTTCCTTGTGTATTTGCTGCCGGAGTTGTTGCTTTACCTCTCAAGGTTGTCGTCACAGCGATGTCGTCGGGGGCGTTTGTGGCTGGAGGATTGGCTGGGCAGCTGTAAGATGAGCTGTACCCAACGAAGGAGCAATGAGTAGGTTGAATGGAACGGCGGAAAACCGGCAGAGTTTCTGTTGGGATATTAGAATAATTTGAATACGTCTAGACTAGAGATGATACTTTGATATAATCGATATTAGCAATAGGAAGAGCTGTATTTCTTTACTGCTTGTCCGGGATATTTGTATCATCTTGGCCGGTCAAGACCAGATAGTAGACCCCAAAACCAGCATCGTAGAGATTGACCATTACAATGAGTTATTGGGTTTTTCTGTAGTTGATAGGTGCTGTATTAGGTAAACAGACAGGTTGGCAATGTTGTAGAGTGGGAAGTATTGTATGTAGAAGTGAACAGGTGACCTGGACACTTTTCTGACCTTCCCACGGTTTTTCCCCACGATTCTGCTTCATCATTCTCCGTTATTGTTTAATCAACATCCACTAGCTCATGCAGTCATTCCGGGTTCTCCTAGGTCTGAACTATAGAGTGACCAATGACTCCCTTTTCTCCACAATTGTTGGAGGGACTGCTAGTTGATTGTTAGTTTATTTCGTGGATATTGCTGTCACTGTACCTTCAGAGGCTAATGTTGAGACACGGTTTCTGACGATGATCGTATTAGCCCCATCATACGCCGAGAGACCACTCCATGGAACGAACAGGAAGGGTGATAAAGGCTGAAGGTACGCTCATGCGGGTGCCGGAAAACGCGAACTAGCACAAACTCCACGGTTTCACTAGAGCATCCGGTTCGCCGCTCAAAATGATATCCCGTTTACTCCTCCGCACGCGAGTCTGCTCGAAAAAGCTTAAATCGATCCTTCACATGGATGATTGTCTATCACTAAGCTCGGCCGAGGCTTCTCTTGGTTGATCATCTCGGCCACTTCCATCCCGTCTCTGTGATAGACATGGTTCTTTACCATACTAACTCAGCACCGCCATCGCATGTCCATCTTAATCTATGACTGTACCCTGTGCTGCTCCACCTTGACTCTCAAGTACCGAAGCCACCAAGGGCTAAGAGGGTCTACAGAGCCCTGGAAGTACCAGCAGTACACCCAGAACCAATAAGAATGACACGAAGCGCAGATCAGAGCCCTAATAGTAGAAGAGTTAAGCTCCCATGTATGTTAGCGCATGTTAACCCGAACACCGCTAATATTGTTGAATAGTGCGATTATCATAATCCTACTCTGATGAGCCCTAGGGACGTAGTGCCGTAAATGAGCTTGTGCTCTCTGCGAGTGGGGTTAGCACTTCAACAACATGCTACATAAGAGAATCCGGTTCCTCTCCATAAGTTCCTTCCCTACATTCATCATCTAAATCTGTACTAGGCAAGCCTCTATCTGCATATAGAAATGAGACTCTCAACTGTATTTCTGTATGCATTTGTCACGGAAGTGTTGACAATTCCAACCAGCTCTGACTATGTTGTTCACGAACGCCGCGATGCTATACCGAGTCAATGGATAGAGGAGAAGCGTCTCGATGGCCAGGTGGTTCTACCGATGCGAATTGGCTTGACTCAGTCCAACCTAGACCGTGGCAATGGCCTGTTGATGGAAGTGTATGTTCCGATAACCTTGAAGTTGCTCAGTGCTGATCATCTAGATCCAATCCCGGCTCTGACCGATACGGCGCGCACTTGACGGTCGACGAGGTTCATGATCTGTTTTATCCTTCTAAAAACAGCGTGGAAAGCGTCCGAACGTGGCTGGAGTCTGCAGGAATTGATTCCGATCGCATTTCTCAGTCGGCGAACAAGCAGTGGTTGCAGTTTGACGCCGGCATAGACGAAATTGAGCGCCTCCTGCGGACGGAGTATTACCTCTATTCGCATGCAGGCACTGGTCGGTCACACGTGGCTTGTAGAGAGTACGTTTTCTGATTGTTTAATGAGAAGTTTCTCATTGAGTGATAGATATCACGTACCCCAATCGGTAAAGTCACACATTGACTACATTACACCCGGTATCAAGCATCTAGAAATCCGGGGAGCACGCCCGCTCGAGAAGCGAAACGGTGGAGCGCGCTCATTCGGAATCCTCCCTCCAATTCTCCGGCCTTTGACCTTGCCCTTGGAGGCCCTTCTAGGCAACTTGCTGGCGTTGTGCGATGTAGCTGTGACGCCTGCCTGTATCCAGGGTACGTGCACTGATACAACTAGATGGACCTATACTGATTGACTAGCCATGTATAATGTCTCTGACGGCACCAAGGCAACCAAAGGAAACGAACTAGGAATTTTCGAAGACTTGGGCGATGTCTACAGCCAGGAAGATTTGGATCTGTTCTTCTCAACTCTAGCGCAGTAGGTGTCTGACCTTCTCTCCATCGATTGATGCTAAGAATCTCCTAGTAAAATCCCGGAGGGAACTCATCCAGCCCTCAACGCGATAGATGGTGCCGAAGCACCAGCCGACAGTGCAAACGCTGGCGCGGAATCCGATCTAGATTTCGAGATCTCGTACCCGCTTATCTGGCCCCAAAACTCCATTCTCTTCCAGACGGACGACCCAGTCTACCAAAACAACTACACATTCAGTGGCTTTCTAAACAATTTACTCGATGCAATCGACGGATCGTACTGTAGCGAGTCCTCCCCACTGGACCCGCTATATCCCAACCCGGCACCAGGAGGCTATAAAGGCCAACGCCAGTGCGGAGTATACAAGCCCACCAACGTGATCTCGGTCTCTTATGGCGGCGCAGAGGCTGACCTTCCAATCGCCTACCAACGCCGCCAATGCCAAGAGTTCATGAAACTAGGTCTCCAAGGCGTCTCAGTAGTCGTTGCAAGCGGAGACTCAGGAGTCCAAGGTCGCGGTGGCTCCCCAACACCCAGCGGCTGTCTCGGTAAAGATGGAAAGGTCTTTGCCCCAGATTTCCCAGCAACTTGTCCGTACCTCACCACCACCGGTGGAACATACCTCCCACCCGGTGCAGACGTGCACGAGCACCAAGAACAAGCAACAACTAGCTTCGCTTCAGGCGGCGGGTTCAGCAACATCTACAACCGACCAGATTACCAGAACACTGCCGTGGAACAATACTTTGCTAACACGAAGCTCTCCTACCCTTACTATGAAAGCGTCGACAACAGCAGTTTTGCCGCAAATGGGGGAATCTACAATCGCATCGGCAGGGCCTATCCCGATGTCGCTGCTATCGCTGATAATATCCTCGTCTTCAATAAGGGTCTCCCGACATTGATTGGAGGTACTTCTGCCGGGGCACCGGTCTTCGCTGCTCTATTGACTCGGATCAATGAGGAACGACTGGCGGCTGGTAAGTCGACTGTTGGGTTTGTTAATCCGGTACTGTATGCTCATCCAGAGGTGTTTCATGATGTGACGAAGGGTAGTAATGAGGGCTGCGGAACTGAGGGCTTTCCTGCTGCTGCTGGTTGGGACCCGGTAACTGGGTTGGGTACTCCAAATTACCCTGAGTTGTTGGAGCTATTTATGAGCCTGAACTAAGTAGCTTGATGTCTCGCATGTATGCATACATGGACAGATAGTATTGAGTATCAGTTTGTCCAGTGTGAGCGAGAGGTCGTCGATGAGTTGATATAGACATAGTGCTATGATATGTATTGAACAGAAATCCTACTGATTCTACAGTTCATGTCTCGTTAATAGTTCAGACACTTTCTATCCTCTAGCGAAAAGATTAGTTGGCAAGATGCCCATCAAAGCCGTTCGCCTGAGGCGAAGAGTACTGCTACAGTTGAAACCTGAACAATATATTATGAATTATACAATTTTTCATTTTATTCCACATTTATACTACTATATGTACCAATCTATCCTCCAATATGGACGTACACGCATCAATCATTACAATGTGACCAGCACTTCACTTTAAACAATGACCTTGTGGCCAGCAGGCTTCTCCTCAGGCTCACCGAAGATATCAATGTCCCACCGGGGCTTGTTAGCAGTATAAGGAATGTTATAACGACGACGGTTGTCGCCCAGAGCCGAGACCTTAGCGATCTCCTCAGGGGTAAGCTCGACCTCCTGGAAGTTCTCAACGATACGAGAAGCGGTAACAGACTTGGGGATGACGCTGTGGCCGCCGACCTGGGACCAGGCGAGGATAACATGGGCCGGCGTGACGGTCTTGCCGGTGCGCTTGGAGGCCTCCTCTGCGACGGCCTTGACCTCAGGACGGGTGATGAGGAGAGGCTCGCCGATCATGTTGTTGCCGAAGGCGGAGTAAGCGGTGACGTGAATGCCCTTCTTCTGGCAGTACTCGATGAGATCGTTGCTCTGGAGGACGGGATGGCGCTCGATCTGGTTGGCGGCGGGGACGACGCCGGTGGCGTTGATGATGGCCTCGAGCTGTGAGAGAAGGGAATGTTAGGTTTGTTTGTGGAGAGAGGGAAGTGCTGGGTTTGTGTGGACTTACATGCTCGATCTTGTGGTTGGAGACACCGACGGCGCGGGCCTTGGAGTTGGGGAGCTTGGTCATGGCCTTCCAGGTGTCGACGATGGAGATGCTGTCGTCGATGACGACATCGCCGCCCTCGACGGAGCTGTCCTCGACGAGAGGAAAGAGCTCGCTGCCGGTCTTGAAGGCAACGGGCCAGTGGACAAGGTACAGCTGTTTGTTTGGTTAGTGCTGAGTTCACCGGGATTGGCCGTGTGAGGACAGGTGACGTACGTCAAGGTATTCGAGCTCCAGCTCAGCGAGGCACTCGTCGAGAGCCTTCTCGACAACATCGGGGTGGTGCTGGCTGTTCCAGAGCTTGGAGGTCTATGAGGTTATTGTTAGCCATGTGATTGGTTTCGGCATTCTCGGTGTTCTCGAGTACATACAATGAAGAGGTCCTCACGCTTGAGGCCGGGGACGTCCTGGTAGGCTCTCTTGATACCGGCAGCGACTTCCTTCTGATTCTGGTAGCTTTTCGGGGTTAGCGTTGAGTGATGTGAGAGCATCTTAAGGGTATTATCAATGCTTACATAGTAGCCAGATCCTAGAATATGTTAGCATTCAGTCCAATCACGCCATTTGGGTCCTGATAGATGAAAACTTACCAGGTGACGGTAACCGGCCTTCAGGGCCTGGTAAACGGCCTCACCGACCTGACCGGGGGCAGACTGCCAGGTACCGAAACCCACCTGACTGGAAAACGGTTAGTTCACTGTTTGATTGGTTTCTACAGTTCCACGGAGAACATACGGGATCTGAGCACCGGTGTTGAGGGTAACCTTCTTGCCGAGAGACATGTTGACGGTGGAAAGTGGGAATTGAAGGATTGAAGGGGTATAGTAGAGTGGAATTGCAAGGAAAATGGATTGAGAAAGAGGAGAAGAAGAGCAGGGAAGGACAACAAATAAGTAAGTTCTTTAGAGCTCCAGTCAAGCAAGACTCCGGTGGGGGTTGCACATCGGAAAATTACTGGAATCATATTATCCGCTATTAACCATTTGTTTACCCCGCCAGAGGGGAAGCCACTAATCCAGGTTAGGACGGTACCCCTCGGTCAGTGGGGAATAGTGCCTTTCTGGTAATTCGAGCCACCATTAACCGTTTCTCTATGGACTGAATGGCCCCCTTCACATTGCAGTCTTCCATGCGCTTCCATGCCATGTATCTTACTATATCCAGACATATGCACAGATGCATAGATGTTTCTACTTAGTATCAACACAACAGGAACTCGAAAGGATAATTTGTCCGTGAAGAAGTATGACGTCACGCGGCGGACACTCCTCCGGAAAATTAAACTCTTAGGTAACGACATACAGTCAATAATTCCCCCATTTCCCAATTTCCTTCCAATGTTCTGGGGGTTTCCATCCGTTCTTTGTCGGGAACCCGAAAGAGTAATTGCTTCTACACCCCGACCCCGGACTTACTCCGGTCTTGCTGTGAAAAATCCCGAATAGAGTATCGGCATTGAGGGGAACTTTGGGACAACAAAGAACCCATCTCTGGTCACAAGCACTATGCGTCTCTATTCGGCATGGTTAATTGAACCCCCACGTTCAACTCCGGGTCCATGTTCTTTGAGATTGACTCATTCAGGGTTGCTCAGTCCTGGTGGTAGACATAGTAACGGTTGACGAAAAGCTAAGATGTAACATCGGTCGCCTCGCGACAATACCTCAGGGCTCAATTGGTGATTCCTTTGTAAGAATGGCATCTGTAGTGTGCATTCATTTCTTAGGGTTCGCTGCGATATACTTCACCTGGTTCTTGATCTTAGAAACCCTCGTAACATGATATTCAAGAAGGTCAAGCCGTAGTCTTTAGGGTTATGCACGCTGTACTGTGCGCACTTAAAAATGCAATATGAATAAATCAAGGCCATTCCCTTCTCATTCAATCGGTTATTGACTAGTGCTTCCTTCTCC
>MBFL02000512.1:0-20728 GCA_001696595.2 Aspergillus hancockii | reverse complement strand
CCCTTCACCGCTTTGTATGTAGAACTTAGCAACATCCTGGCTCCGGCAGCTAAAGAAATCAATCTTTCTACACCATAATCAGAAGCACCCAACAGCATGCGAATATTACGCATTGCCTCCTCGCCAACTATCTGCTAGCCTGTTTAACTAAAAGCTGTAAAGGTTAAGCCTCCTATTCAAAAGGTCTCCTCACCCTTTCTAATTATGCTCCCATTTTGAATACCAACAGGCAGAAGCGATTTGTCAAGGGGCAACGAGAAATATAGTAATCGGCGGCAATTTAGTACGTTGATAACGTACCAGACAATAAATACTTAGGAACCAATTAAATGTTGCCAGAGAATTAGTAGATCACAAGCAAAGAGCAATGGCCTATCGGAAACATGGCATGTATTCTTCCACCTACATTCCATACAGTTGGTCTCCGACGAGTGTTTGATATTCACAACGCAGATACAGGAGAGTACCTTTGATGGTCTATCGCAGTATATAGCGATGATATCCCTTCACGAAGCGTAAATTACATGCACATCTTGCCTACAATATCACTAAGAAGGAAGACAGAACCACTTGGTTCCACATGTAACCAGACAAAGGCCGGTCCAGACACACACACAATTTATTAACGCCCGGCGGCTAAGCCGAAAGGGCAACTATCAGTAATCTACTAGTACATTTCCTAAGATGTGCCTTGTCTCCTGAAAGCCCATACTAGTTCACGTTTCAGAAATGGCGTCTCGTCTGTCAATATCGTAGCGGATTCTCGTGGGTTAGTAATTTGGTTAGTAGGCTGGCTTGGAGGCGCTTCTCCAAGTGTTCAACATCCTATCTTCGGCAATTGAAGCGTGTCTACCGTGTCTGCCACGAGGTGGTCGGTGGGAGTTAGGTCGGGAGGGGTGGGTGATTGGTGTTCGTCTATAGGGTCACGCGGCGTCGAGTCGGCCCGTGGCGATTGCAAACCGTATTGAAGTCCGTACCGCTTCTAAAATTGGGGTCCAGTTTTGATCATATGATGGAGATTTTCCTCCTAGGAAGAAAGATATGTTGCCTCGGTGGGTGTTGGTGCATTGTAGCATTTCTGCCCGGTATGCTGTCCACTTTCGACAGCGAAAGAGGAAGTGCTCGACAGTCTCTCTTGCCTGTCCACATGCACACTGATTCGTCTGCGCTGCGTTGATTCGGTAGAGATACCCATTTAATCTTGCCATGCCAGTCCGGAGTTGAGCCAGCACGCTCGCTTCGTTCCATGATAATCGATCGTACAGCTGTCGGGCGTGTTTAACTGGGAGTGCGGCATCCACTCTTTTGGCGTGTTTCCCAACTTTCTCTGGCAGGCCTTTGCTGGTGCCTACATGGGCTCGCGCGATATTGAGGGTGGTTGGTTTCATTCTGGGGAGCTCTGTGTAGGGAGTGGCGTCGTCTTGGGTCGCTGCCCTGGCCTGCTCTTTAGCCAGGCCCAGCAATTTATTATCCTCGCTTGTTGGGACTCAACAGATTGTGGTCTGGTTTCTGTTTCTCCGTAGTCTATTAATTAGCTTGTATATCTGACAGACATGTTCCTGGCCCGACTGTTGTCGCGGGTTCCTCGGAGTGAGTGCGGCTGCTTTGTTGCTTGTGAGCAGTGTGATTCTGTACTGTTTCAGCACCGGTAGCGTTCTCAATGCATGTGCCATTGCTGCCAGCTCTCTGGAATATGGGTTCTGCTCTGATCTTGCGCCAAGTGTGACAGAGAAGGACTTCAGTTTTGGCTTTTTATACTTGGGCGGCTGCTTCTGGACAGCTCCGCCAAATCCTACCACCCTATTCCGCGCTGAGCTGCTCACTGCGATCTGTATTGATCCCCCGGCTTCTGTCTGGGTCTCGGAGGTTTCCCCCATATCGGTCTGCACGCGTTCCTCCCATGGTGCTAATGTAAATGGGTTAATAGTTTCCAGTGTTTCCATCTCTATGTCCTTCAGCGCGTCTGCCACCTGATACAAAGGTGAGCGGTGGAATCTTCTGAATTTCTTGATACGAGCTGTATTCCTGCGGAGAGGGTTAGTTTCTGGTAGGGTGTGGATGTCTGTCCACATCTTCACTGCCTGTTTCCAGAGCCGGCTATGCGCAGTGGCAATGTCGTAAGGTATACAAATGATCGTAAAACTGGTATATTGTATACCAACTTACTACCAAAGATATACCAAGGAGAATACCAGGCAGGGAGGCTTAGGGATATATAAGGACACTCATTCATGTACTTAGTTTAGTTCGTGATCAATCTACTCAGTTACTTGATAGCTATATTCAAGATTCGTTACCAGCTCCCCTCGTTCGTACTATCTAACAATTGAGTATACGTACTGGCCTTTCAACCTTGGGCTAATTCATATCGCTTCGTCGTTGTTGTTGTTGTTGTTGTTGTCATCACTACTCGCTCGGACCATCTCGGGTCACCGTTCGTCGTCGATTACTAGTGGATTCTAGTCATCGAGGTAAGTCGCATCTAACCAAGATAGCTAACTGGTCGCAGAGTCCTCGGACGAATACCCGGGTGTAACACCCCCCCGCAGTGTTCTAATTGCCATATTCGGGGACACACTAGGATTAGATGTTTTAATCCACTTAGTAATTAGTTTTTATATAGAAATGCAATCATTTTGTTGATATAGACCCTAGAATCTCACGTAGAGGTGGGATCGGAGTGGAGGTGGCCCGCTCGACCGTGTGGCCCACTCGACCGGGAAATACGTTAACTAGTTAATAGCTCTATAGATGATTACCAATCACTCAATCCTTTTAACCGAACGAACTCACACCAATCACCTTGTTCCAGAGATAGTAGACGCGCTTTAACTGCTGACAATAGGATGTTGAACACTTGAAGGAGCACCTTCAAGCCAGTCTACTAACAAACTTACTACCCCACGAGAAACCGCTACGATACTGATAGATGAGATGACGTATACTAAAAGTACCTATGTATGGGTTCTAAGGAGACACAGTATATATTAGGACATGTATTAGTAGATTAGTGATAGTTGCCAGATCGGCTCAGCCGCCGGGTGTTAATAAGTTTTTTTTTTTCTTTTTTTTTTTTTTTGTGTGCGCGTGTGTGTGTGTAACATTTGTGTATGATGTTTTAATTTCATCAGCTATAGTAAATTGGTACACTACCAGAAGTGTATAACAAACGGTGTAGGTGGCATCATGTAAAATGGCGCTGTATCGTACCATCCATGGTATGGACGCATGGATATCTTGAAAGCCTTCAGCAAATGCTAGATGAGCGGATCTTTACAACTGTCCGAACTCATAAAAATGGAATTCTGACTACTAACAATGCATTTAAGCTATCAATTACATTGTTGACGAGAGCATTATGGGATGGGTGGGATTCAATTACTTTGAGTTCAGTTGGGATACTTGCAGATTTCGTGGGAAATATAATGTATGGGTATTCTCAAAGAAGTGATAGATAGTTGACAAGACATGCCATCCTCATAGACCCCCCCCGGGAACGTACCTAGTCACATCAATTCACTCTACCTATAGTCCTCCCTGGTGCCCCCAACTCGAAGAGCTCAGCGTCGCTCTCACTGTTTTCTGGGCAACTGGTTAACAATGGACTATTGGTGCACGGTAAGATCCTGTATGCAAGTTGAAGATATGGACAACTGGCCCAAGAAGCACTAACGTCGCTCTAGAATACCAAATCATTCTTATATTACCTCCTAGTAGTGCCTTCGGCACTTTTCCATGGGTGAGCAGATACGAGAAAGGGGATCGGCGTGCTTTGGTAAATTGCGATTGTTAGTGAAGTGGTTGCAAGTAGGACAGGATTTCTAAAAGTGAAATAATCTTAGATGTACAATTACGATGCTTCTTGTAGAGCTTGCTGGCCCACCAGGATGAGACCTTTCCAAACTGAACTACATATACAGTTTTCTTGTTGGGCTCCGACATGTTTTGGTATAAAGCGAGCTAACCAGCACTATAAGCAATAGCAGCAACGATCCAATTGAACAGTGAATATGTAAAAGTCAACTCTTAAATTATATGTTGCTTGTTGACAACATAACCTGTGAAGATGAAGGTATATACCTCCTTCTTTTCCACGCTGTCTAATATAAAATGTTCCAAAGATAATGCAGGGCCTATAGTATTTGCACGTGGCCAGGGCCAAGGGTTTACCTTGGCCATACTAGGAACGCGTGGAGCACAAAGGTATTCTACACTCTGCAAGGATAACACAGGCACCAGGACTAGCGGCTTAGAAATATATGGATTTTACCCCAATTTTTCGAAAGCGCTGGAACAACCAGACGCTTCTGCGATGAAGTGAGTATAGCCTTGAGAAATAATGGTCGCTTAAAAAGATTCAAATTTCTAAATTGTGATGTTGCGAGATATTGTTCGTTGTCCAAGCAGCATTATTCGACAGCTGTGTCGGACAGAACATCAGCTGTGGCAAACTGCGCTTTTGAGGAACTATTTACCATGTGGCTGAGATTGTTGCAGATCTATGTTCATTGACAACCGGATCCATGATTGGTTTGATTACCGCCTTTCTGTTTCGAACTTCGTGATACAAGAACATACGAGACAAGGGGATGAGGTAATAAACTATGGTAAAATATCAACCAATCGTGATCTGGACGCAGATAAAAAGTAGGAATAACATGTAGGGACTGCAACTACCACGTTATAGAACGATGAAATTAGTTGCTATTGCAGACCAAAACTAATATTTTCCCTAGAGAAGACGTCAACAGTGTTGAGGGTCAAGGGCTAGTTTACGGGTAAACAGCCCGCATATTTGTATCACCAAGGTCTCGCATGGTGGAAAACGCTTGTCTAGATACTATTTACCCCTCCCCTCCCACCCCACACACACATCTGTCTCAAATTCCAAGGCAAGATGGGATGAAGCTGGTTTGAGACGCATCCCTTGGTTATGACGTAGTGTAAACCGGAGAACGATTCCAATAAACCATTCGAAGGGAGTACGGGAAAATAATCCATATCAAACAGTGTTTGGAGACGGAGAATGGCCTTCTATTAGTTGAGGCCAGATTCTCTGTCTCCGAGAGTTCGATTCTGACAACCACACATTATTTCCCATGGAATTCATCGGCTGATGCAATGGCGTTGTACTATTCCCATACCAGAGTCCATCATTTAGTTGTTGTTCGTCCTCTGACAAGCCTGACAGCTTGCGTCTGACAATCCGTGCTTTCATACCATCGGCAGCTGAACTAAGTACTTGCGAGGCATGGTCAATCACTGGACGTAGGAATGGAACACTGCTGACTATAAGTGCAACTCCATTCTCCGCCACATCCATACGTGGTCCTCTGTTGTGTTGTAGGTGGTATCTAACAAGTTCATTCTTACAATGGCTTTGAGGCGTATAGCACCAAAACCATGGCCCTAAGCGTCAGTTTCAACATATTAGCATGGAAATTAACCAAGGTAAGCGGCGATCAGAGGCTTGCAGTAAGCCCAAACTGAATACAAGCGTTAGAATAAACTTAGTTGCTTTGGATATCTGCAGTTCCCGCATTGTGGGAAGTGGGAGCACAAGGATGAACAGATCGATGATGATATGAAAACAGCAAGACTTATATATGCGGCAGATAGATTCCCACACTGGTTTCCTTTCAGTATGTCCACCCATATCATTGTCTCGGTGTCTGGATGGCAAATAGTGAACGATACCACCATCGTGATTATGCCCATATTAAGACCACCATTGTTATTACCCAAGAACTGTACACTACAGTTGGCTTTGGAAATATACACGCAAGGGAACGGCATATGCTAATCTTTACTAGCGACAATGAAGCCGCATATAGGACAACGGTACTGTAGCTTAACTAAAGATAGGAGTACTTGTTAAAAGCATGCGCATGGCTAAAACAGATCATAGGAGAGCAGGACAACATCGAATTTGTATACTCACATGCAGCAGTGTTATTATGTGGTAAATCTGTATTTGCCAAACATGGTGTCCTGTACCACCTCTCTCAACCATTTAAGTATGCTTAGCGATGTCTGAGAAGAAACTCAAGATTTGGAGAATAGAAATGTTAAGAACTCGATCAATCAACCTACCTGTGATACTAGCATAGCACAAACAGTGGAAGAAAACCTGTTATAACTCAAGAAGAATATTATTACCGTTGATCCTTGGTCACAGTAAAAATATTATATACATACTAATGAAGTAATTTGCGAAATATCCTCCCGTAATAGGGATACACCTCGTATTTTTCGTGAGAGTACTCGTTCGTGCTCCCGCAACGGATGGAGATGATGGCCCCTTCGAAAACCGTTTCCTGGCCTGCTGCAGTAGCGCGAAAACTATCCAAAAGCACAGAAACGGATCCCATTCCACAATAGTGAACTGTCTCATGACGGATAATTTCAGAAGATGAGAGCGATACATAGTTCATTATCTGCGAAAAACAGTGGATCCAGTTAAACCTTCCTTTATGTCACAATATCTTCCACTAATATCCCATTAATATCCCTGATAGAAAATGTTTGTATGACTTTGATAATAAGAAGACAAAATATTGTGTGCGTAGCAGTGAGAGGTTAAGAGAATACACCTATTGGAACGTTTTACCAATGGAGATGTCAATTCTTAAGGGTTTCAGTTTCCTTCTTGTCACACCACCCTAATCAGAAGAACTTCCCTGCTGACACGTTTTATATTGCATGACTCGCAAGTTTCTGAGACCCCGTTTGAGTCAAACCTGATCTTTTGGGTGAGTCCACGAGACAGACTACGAGATACCAACTGTAGTTAGTTGTGTCAGTAGGCGAAATATTGAAGAGTATTCGTCACCTTGTGGTAGCCCGTACATAGAAGCTATTTGGCTCAATCATGGTTCACTCTGACCAATTTCCAAGTTCTGATTCTACGATGTTCGACAGATTTATTCATACTTACGTTCCTGGGTGTTCCCCACTATTCGCGTATAGGTTAGCTATACTTGCTACTGATGAGACTTTGACGTCCGAATCTTATATTCTAAAAATTAGGCATACTTAACATGGGGAAGATCCTTCCGCACTTTGACCTACTACCACTGTCAAACTGGGCGATAGCATGATGTGGAGACCTTCGCGTAGAAGCTGCCGAGTTTGATACCTGCGCTCCGCGTTCCCAGTCTTGGCCAGGTTTTTTTTTTTTTTTTTTTTTTTCCTCACACGGAAGCAATTGGGGTTGGGGTTGTGTCTTTAGCATAGTGATGCCATCTATAGCGAGGCCAATTCCTCCTTATGGGCGGAATATATGTGGTAACTAAATTTCCGTCGCAATCTCTGAAGTAAGCAGTTAAAGCTACTGGTCTCTAAAGAGGGTCTATGCTACACTGGCTAGGGAAAGTCCACTCCATGATAAACGTGGCTCTTCGAAAGACTGACATTCGACGCGATAAAGCGATCACTCAACCGAGGTCAGCGGTTATCTAAGTTGCGGGATGCTCGCAGATCACCTTCCACAGGTAGTTTGGCACATCTACAATTGGTTTTGATCTTGGTTTGTATTGCATGATACTTCGTTCTCCATTGACAGGACCAATCTCAACCTTGCTCAAGGCCTAGTCGGAGGAACAGTGTATAGCTGCCTAGACCCTCCTTCACTATATCTGTCTCTGCACTCTTCTGTAATCAAGGATTTAGACCTCAGTGGAACAGAACAGCAAGCTTTGCTTGCTGTTCTAGAACTTATAAGGATCCAGTCACTGACCTCTTAATAGGTCTTGCCAGAGGTTTGCCCTCTCTATCTCGATCTGTAGCAATGAAAGTGCCAATAGGAACTAGACTCCGACGGGCTACTATTAGATGTTTAGTTCAAGACCACAGTATAAGTGACAGGCAGCCACTGTAGCCAAAGGTATCTGGGATTGTAAGGACATGTATGGTATTGCACTAAATGTACTGCCTTGGATGGAGAGCCGTAGCGACAGCTCATCAGCGATCCCCATGTTGTCCCTTGGTTAGTTTCATTTACTCAAGCCCACTCCTATATTTCATCGTCTCTCTTAGATACACTGAGAGGATCCCCTAATATGCTAAAATAACTTCATTTAAAACAGTACTTAACGATCCGTTCTCTACTTCTGTCTTCCTATGTATGTTCTGCCTTCTGTGCCCCTCTCGGTAAGGGACACTAGACAAGGGTATGGAACAGACCAGGGCTACATACTGACGTAATTAAGGGATAGAAACCCATAGTTATATAAGAAAGAATAAAGCCGTCCTGTTGCACATGCTGAAGCCTTCCAAGTCACTTTTCCTTCTGACTTACTAGATTACATAATATTCATGATCCTTTCGTGGAAATGTCTACACCTCACAGGTCTAGTCCTCCCAATAATGAAGTATGCGGACTATTACCCATTTTAGACTCTTAAATGTACTAATTTCAGCGAGCTGTTGACAAGTTATTTGATAATATCGTAGTAATCAACAAGTTGGCCGAGGGAGCATGATCAAGCCTCTCGGCGTTGATCAGATACCTTTGTGGACTTTACCAACCTGACTACCCATCATCAGCCGTTAAACCTTTGTGTAGCTGTGACAAATGGTATGGTTTGTTCATCACGGCATAATGATTAATTTAAGTTGTCTATAAGCCACATTCGTCATTGTCGATCCAGTTCTATCACCACGCATGTTTAATTCGTCGGGCAACACTGACATGTGCATGAACTTCGAACCATCAATTATACCAGAATCAATAACAAAATCAATTGGTTCTATCATGTCTAACATATGCCCACCGATTCGTTCGTTGAGCGGTCTGTGGTGACTTCAATGGGCTTGAGGATTGATGTGCATCCCGGTCGCCAATTGAGGGTTTCGCCCTTGTACAGGTCTATAGTTGCCTGATTGAAAATTATGTTACGACAATGCTACGTATTTATCCGTCTCTACGGATTTGACTGGAATCGCGCACAGCTATTACAGGGCACAGAACAACCTAGCCTCGTTTGTTTGGTTGGCGATCTTTTAATCAGCCCTCGATAAGCTCCATGGGTCAAAGGCCTTGGCGAAGAAGATCAAGTCACTTCGCGCCGGGTTGACCATGAAAGATTTTGATCCTTGATAACCTGACCGTCGAAATAACCCGGACAGCAACGTTGGCATAGTGGTCGGGGGACATGTTGATTTGCTTTTGCCCTGACACTGGCACATCATCGGATACGTAGTTGTCCCGTTTGAGGAAAATGTCATCACTACGAAGTCTGGTTTCTGTACCGGAAATGCATCCTCCGGAGAGTCCGTTGACTCTATTGACAAGGGTTCCTAGGTTGGGCTCGACGTTCGCGCGAACGGTGGTGATTCTGCGCACATTGGGACAAGCTGATGGGCTACGTGCACGAGGTGCACGACTTTCTCCTGCAACCTTAATGATCAGCTAAGTAGTATCATTCCAAGTGTATGGTACCTGCCTACCGGTTTACTGCGCACTTTTGTAGAGGGTATCTCCGCAATCTAAAACAGTATGGAATTGTATGCGAATATGGGTCTTATTTAGTAAGGGAAGCCAATAATATTAACAGAAGGTTGCTTGATTCTAAGAAAGGTCTAGAACGTGAATAAAGAGCAGGCATGTTGAATACCTATATGTCCTTTCCGATGGCCTGATAAAAAGAGCCGGATTGTGCTGAAGTACTGACTGAACTGGTCTAAGTTGCTGCAAAAGCCCAAGTTTATGTACAACGACATAGGAAATGAGCGGCGAGGGAACAACTAACAAGAGGGGGCTTTAAATAATCCAATAATTGGAATTCCCCGCCAGAGAATTCATTTCACAGGCCCTCTACCAGTCGTGGGATAACAGAGTCCGAAAAAGCCCATGTGGGTGTGTGTAACTGCGCGGACCAAGCCGCACCCGTATACCAAGTCGATAGATGACCTTGCAGAGAATACAGTTCCTGAATAAAGCCAGCTTTCAAGTCCTCGACGGAGGCCCGGATGTTAACAGATCCATGGTATTCAAAGTGGAGCCATTCAAGGCCCTCGCCACTTGCTTCCGGCAGACTGCCTGCACCGACCAACTGGCGGTAACTCTGCTCGACCAGCTCCTTTGAACCACCGCTATCTAATGTCTCATTTCCAAACATCATGACCTTATGATAGCGGTCAGGAGAGTCCACGTTTTTATACCATTGCAAGAGCGACAGATCCGGGAGATCCAGCCAGTTTCCAGAAACGGTGTTAATGATGGTTGTGTTAAATGGCAGGTTCGAAGAAACAACGCCACCAGCATAAGCTTGCGTGTATGTTGTCTTGGACAAGACACTGAGTTCTTTCCTGTCAAGCTTGAATGGCGTGAGGTTGGGTATTGTTGGTGGGATAGCGATGAGCAAACGCTTTGCACGAATCTCAGTTTGTTGCCCGTCCGCGCCTTGGGCAATAATGCTAACACCATTGGGTGTTCTTGTTGCATTGACGACAGTGTTTGAATAGAGGACATCATCACCCAGAGTGTCCGATACCCTATCGTATATCTCCTGGTTCCTGTGGGACGCCACATATAGAGTTCGGGCCTTGCCAGTGTAGACTCGCGCAAGCGGTGCTGGGAACGACTGCATAACATAAAAAGTCGGCTGAGTCTCCAGCTGCCCTAGACCTACAGCCGATATGTCCCAGATCGTAGGCACAGCAGCCTCAATCTGGTATTTCCTCGCGAAGTCACCAAACTTTAAAAGCAGATCTTCGGGTATATTGTCGGCGGTGGGGAAGTTCCACAATCCAGGCAGCATCATGCCCTTGTATTTCTCGCACAGTTCCACATACTTTTCGAATGCAGCAAGTTGTTCAACTGCTGTGGGTGACGTGTAGTTCACGAACTTTCCAGTGCTGAAATCTGCATACCTAGTGTTCACTAATTCTTGCTCAGACGAATGTACCGATACATTAAACCGCGCAAAGAATTGCGTAGCATTGCCATAATCCAGGAAGGCTTCAACACCCAATTCGTAAGGCATGCCGGTCTTTGGATCAATCCAAGTATCAACTGCACCACCCTTTCGAACGAGCACATCAGTTAGGCCTTGATCACCAGGTACGAAGGAATTATTTCCAGGTTACTCACCAAACGTGCCCTTCTCTCAACCAACGCAATGCTCTTCCCATAATCCTCACGGAGCCTAACAGCAGCATAGGCGCCAGCAGCACCACCGCCAACAACTACCACATCTTTCGAGATGGTCTGGGTAATAGGGCTTGCAGAAGACATAGCAGCAATGGTTGCTGCTGTCAGCAAGCTAGTTGCCTTCGCCAACATGATGTGCAAAATGTCTAACAAATGTAAACATAAAATCGATGAAAGATGATTTTGAACTATTAACAAAAGACAGTATGTCATTATTTATATACAATACAATGAGCGCTAGCTGGTGCTAAAGCACAAGCCCGGCTCTCATGTCTTCCGTTCGCTAATAACGGAAACTTTCCGTAACATCCTTCGGGACCTACAAGAAAATGAAGAGGTCTGTTTATTACCGCGTGTGTTGGCTTGAATTCGGGATCGGAGCTAAAAAGAGGTTCTACTCTCCACACATGGAGATAGGTTCTGTGAAATTATCACCGTCCAAACGAAATGTAGCCAGTGTTACACCATCATGTTCATTGGCTGGGTCCGCTGGAAGTCGACGACTGCGTTTTCACTAATTTATGAGACGAATCCGCGATGTTATACTAACGTATTTCACCTACGAGTGATCCACACCACCGAGTGATCCACCGCCTCCATAATCCTGCCTATGGGCTAAATATTAGAGCCTCTACCAACCAAAGAATTGCATTTCTATCTAAAAATTAATTAGGAACTCGATTAGGACATTGCAATCGCTTATGTCCTAGAATATGACAATCGCTGCAGCGCAGTGGCGCTCGTACGCGCGGTCTATCTGCAGAAAGCGCTGGATCTATAGGAAGCGTATCTTGGGCTTTATAGACCTCATTCTCGCGCTGAAATCGCTCTAGACCCTCTTCTATAGCTGATCCCTCTGCAATAACTAGCTGTCTAGTAGATTGTTTTTACTTTTAATTTTTTTATTCATTTTCAGCGCGATATTTGTGTATTTCGTCTCGCGTAAGAACAAGTTTATTAAATGTTAATTCATGACCTTTAAAAATCTTGTCTAATCGCGCTTCTAGTAAAGATAAAGAACTTTAAACATTTTCTCTAAGCAATTTCTTTACTACAGATGCTTGCTTATCTAGCTGTCTAGTAGTATAGAGTATTTTAGACGCTAAATTAATTAACCAACTGCCTGGTGGAGTAGAAGTCTTTAGACAGATATCTAACTTGCTAAACACTCTATCTAGATTAAATAAAACTAGACCAGTGCCTGCAAAGCTATTCAAAATATTTTCTGCTGTAAAAGTACTTTTGTGGACTTTTGACAAGATTTTTAAAAAATCAAGCTTATTAATATAATTAATTTCAAGTTTTGCCTTATCTGCCACTAAACTTCTGTACATGTCTTTTAGAGACTGAAAACAGTCTATATCTAAAGACTAAAGTTTATTGAAAGAATGTGCAGGCATGTAGATAGAAATAATATTATTCTTACTATAGTGTGATTGCAAGTAGCGGTAGGCTAAGGTAGGTAGAGAGTTGCCGATCTCCTACGGAGGGTAGGGGATCCTTTACGTCCTTATATACACGGTCGGTGTTCCCTTCGGTTCCTAGGTCACGTGCGTAGCTGCCTGAGGCAGCTACTCGCGGTAGGCGGAAGCACATAGCTATCACGTGTTGCCGACGTACGACATGGGATTACATCCTCCCCCACTTAGCCTGCGAATACCCCCGAATTCGCTATGTCTTTCCTGCGAAGGTGTAACGTGTTGGTTGCGAATAGTGGCAGGGTTTCCGTTTGCGGAATCGCCTTCATTTGTAGCTACCACTGGTCGTGTGGCGTGGTGGTGTGTGTATCCGTGCAGCTACAATATGGTGTCGGCGGTATTCACTCGTAGACTGGTGCTGGTAGTCATGGTGATCCTTATTGTTCATTCATCACAGCGGTTGTTGTTGACGTGTAGCGACAGCACGTGTTGTAGCTGTAGTCAAGCACTTTTTTTTGTTTACCAGCTCTTCTGCGTTGCTATTCTCTGCAATTCTTTTTTAATCTTTGTTTTTTGCAGTGTTCTCCTCTTCAGCTTTTTCCTTTGCTCACTTCCTCTATTGCTCTCGTAGACTTTCTCTATTTTGTCTATTGTCTGGCACCATGGCTTTTACTAGCGGCCTTGAGCAGGCTGTGGCTCGTGTTGATGTTAAGTATCCTGACGTGGAATCACTCGCTGAGATAGGCGCAGATCGTGAACGGCTTGTGAGGTCTGTTGAAGATAGTAAGTGAGAATGAGAATCTAGATTGTGATGCTAGAGCTAATTGTTATAGGACTTTAAGGTATCTCTAGTATCGATAGAACTGCTGTTCGTTTGCTGGACATCGCCTGTAGCGGCGGTACTGCGAGTGGAGGGAAAATCCAGTTGACTAACAAGAACCACAAGACGGCGTACATTTTGCATCGTCGCGGTCTCGAAGCTCAGGTGTCTTGTGATAAGTGTGAAATGTCTGGCGGTCGCTACGCGATCTGCGTTGTCTCGCCCTTCTTTCGTGGCGCTGCTCTGCATAGTGGTGCCTGTTTGAACTGTCTTGCCCGTGGTAGGGGAGCTGAGTGCTCAATTCATCGCGCGTTTGAGAAGACTGGTGGTGGCGCTCTAGACCCTGGTAGTATTGAGTAGGTATTGGTTATTCTATTCTTGTTAACTAGTGTAGCTAATGGTTATAGGACTATTGTAAGTCTCGGTGGACTGATATGTGTATTCTTCGGCGAGTACGTAGACCTCGGAGAATCGCAGGTGATTACTGTTAGCGATGGTAGTGACCAGGAGTTGGAGAAAGAAGAATCTGTAGCCGGTAGTTCTGCGTTAATTGTCTTAGTTAAGTGCGACGATGCTACCAGTATTTCTGGCGCCCGTTCTGATTCTGCTCCTAATATTATAAAGGAATTTAACCTGCTGGCGGAATGTATAGCCCATATGCAGAGAACACTGGATCGCGTGGTTCGCGATATTGCTACCCTGCAATATGTCATTGATTTTCAGTCGCTTGAGATCGAAGCTGTGCACGATATTGTTTGTAAACGTGTGACGAGTGACTTGCTTCTTAAAAAACGCGTTGCTATACTTGTAGATTAAGATGCCGTGGCTACTATTCAAGACTCCGCTCTAGGATCCTCTAAGCAACCTCCTGCTAAGCGCCCTAGAATTGTTAGTACTCCCGCGAAATCTCTTTCAACTGTAGTAGCGGCACCATCAGTTCGCTCTCCTGAGACTCCTGCTCCGGGCAGTGCTTCCAAATTTTCTGATAGAATTGCTGTAACACTCGGGTCAAGGACCGGTTTCAAGTCTCTTGCTACGTCGACTCGCCCTTCTGTATCTTCATCTTTTATAACTTCTTCCAAGTCCCTTTCTAGTTCCCGCCGCGAGGTTCATCCATCGTCCGGTGCTACGATGAAGTCGTCACGTGGCGCGGCTGGAAAGCGTCGCTTGGAGAATAGTCCGTTATCTACTCCTGTCAGCGCTACTTCTCGCAAGCTGTTTACTTGAGTTCAGTCGGCTCTTGATAACAATAACGAGAAGGTTAAGATGACTGTCAAGAAGACGACTTTTAAAAAGGGAGATAAGTGACTAGGTGCTTCTGCAGCTATGCTGTTGTTCTATATTTCTTTTTGTTGAAAGACTGCTTGATCTTGTATATAGTTTCTGTAGAAATCTGAAGATAACTTAGTCTATATTCTATTTCTTGACTTCTCAGTAGTATGTTTTCCTGAGCGCCGTAGAGCATCTCGTTTTGTTATTTCTTGTAGTGTGGGTGGTACCACTGCGACCGATTTCTTGAAGGTCACCGCGTTGGTGTCCCGCAGCGGCTGTACTTCTTCTTCGTCGCCTGTAATCGATCCCTCGAAGCTTTGCATGTCTTCTTCTTTATTGCTATTCTGATTTTCCGCAACTAATGTGTTATTGTCGTTGCTGCTAGCTAACGACACAGATCTTTTCCTGGACCTTCCGGGGCGGCCAGCTCCCATCAGTCCCTTTCTTTGTGCGTGTCCGACGCGTCGTCTGACAACCTGATCTGCCATGGCTTGTTGTCGATCCTCTATCGCGTCCTTTCTCCCCCGCCTACGCGCCAAGCGATCCCCTGATTGCTCCGATCTCTCTCACTCTTCACGGGTTATCGTCGAGAGATTGTTGTAAGATGGCGGAGTGGGTTCTACACTGTTGATGACTTGACGGACTTTAATCGGCTTCTTTATGGCCATTCCAGCCTTCTTCAGGTGTTTATTCAGTGATGTTGACGTCCACAGCTGTTGTGGATCCTTCACTCTGGCAGCTATAAGCTGTCTTCTATTGATTAAGTTACGGAGGATTCGCTCTTCTGGCTCCTCCAACACGTAGGTATCTAATACATGGGTTTTCACGATCTTATACGGTCCAAATCACTTGCTTTGTAGCTTCTGGAGGTTTTTATTGTGGACTAACATCCAGTCACTCTTCTTGAAGCTGTGTAGCTTCACTTTCTCGTCGCGAACTTGCTTCTGTTTAATCGCGTGCATCCATAGGTGTTTATTTGCTAATATTCTCGCGTGTGTTACAGTTGAAAGTCTATTCTTCATGTTTTTACTCTTGCCGTTATCCGTATCGCTAGGTAGTCTGGGGTGGACTCTATACAATAGATAGAAAGGACTCATGCGTGAGGCGGCGTGGTAGTGAATACGGGTTGTAAACACTGCGTGCGGCAGGTATTCGTCCTACAGTCGTGTAGATTTGCCCATCAGTAATTTAGTGAGTATTCTATCAAGTGTCCTGTTTAGATTCTCTACCTTCCCATTTGTTCGGGGGTGGTACGGCGTAGTAGTTCTATGCTTCGCTTTAATAAGCTCGGTGTAATAACGGACTACTGCTAATAAAAAATTTGGTCTGTTGTTGGATACAAGTTCTTCCATAGTACTGTAGTTTATAAAGATTTCTTCGTGTAGGAATCATGCTATTTCTTTGTTTGTTGCTTCCGGGACTGTCTTCGCCACAATCCAACTGGTAGTGTAGTCAATCGCCGTGACTATTCAGCAGTTTCTGTTAGGGGTGGTCGGTAGATGATCAACCAGATCTAGTCTCTATTTCTGAAAGGGTTCGACCTTTTTGTCCACTTGATGATTTGGCTGCTCGCGCTCTAAAGTTTGTTGTGAGTCTTGCGAGGTCTGGCAGTTTGGACAGTTGTATACTGCTAGTTGTATATTCTTTTTTATTGAGGGTTACTATTCTCGATGTCTGATCGCTCCCAATAATCCTGGGTAGTCCAGATGATCGAACTGCGCGTGTAATTCCCTTATTAGCTTTTCGCGTTCTGTTGGCTTTAGATATGGAATCGTGTCTTCTTTTGTCTATAGCAGCAATTGTATACCGTGTTCTTCACCTAAACTTGTCAGTGTAAATCGGTTGGCGTGTCGTTGTACGTGTGTAGCTATGCGGTGCTTCTTCGGTAAGGAGTTATTTTCTAGATAGTCTGTTAACGCCTGCCGCCACTCGACTTTGTTAAGGTTCCTTAAATGTATCGGGATTTTATCCATTGGTGTTCCCAGTATAGTATTCAGTTGCAGTGTCGGGGGTTGTGTTATGTTCGCAGGGCCTTTCTTTATAAAGTCTGGTTGTCTACTCAGCGTGTCAGGTATAATAGCGTCGGCACTTTTCCAATATTGAATCTTCAGGTTGTATTCTTGGAACTCTTTGATCCATCAGGCTAGGCGCTTCGAATATCTCTTTGTTGTGTTTAGGTATTGAAGGCTATTGTGGTCAGTGACTACGGTGGTGGTAGTGCTGTTCTCTATATATCGCTTTTACTGCCGTATAGCTTCTTTAATAGCGAGTAACTTCTTCTTCTGTACGGAGTAGTTTTGTTCTGCAGGGCTTATTTTCCTGCTATTGAAAGCTACGGGGTGCCATTTGCCGTCTTCCTCTTGCTGTAGAAGAACCATCCCGATAGTCTATTTTGAAGCATCTGTCTCTATGCGGAAAGACTTATATATATCTATTAAGACTAACACTGAAGCAGAAGTGAGAGCTTCTTTTAGTTGCCTGAACACGAGCTCGCACGATACTAATTATATAATGACTTGGAACTTGTTTAGATGTTCAGCCGCATCTTCTTTCTTCAATAGCTCATGTAAGGGTGCTGCGATCTTTATAAACCTTTCTACAAAGCGGCGATAGTACGTCGCTAGCCCTAGAAATTGCTGTACTTCGTGCACATTTCTTGATCGCGGCCACTTCTTGATAATGTCGAGCTTGGCTGGTAGAGGCTGTACCGTTTCCTGTTCTATTACGTGTCTGCAGAACTCTAGTTTCTTCTTAAAGAAGAGATATTTACTAGATCGTGTATAGAGCTGTTCTTGTCGCAGTGCTTCCAGGACTTTATGTAGGTGTTTCTGGTGTTTTTTCTGTGTTTTAGAGAAGATTAGAATATTGTCTAGATAGACAGCGCAAAAGTCTTCTATATAGGGGGACAGTATTCTATTTATTATTGTCTGGAACGTCGCTGGCGCGTTGTATAGACTGAAGGGCATGGCTAACTATTTAAACTTTCTGAATATTGTATTGAAGGCTGTCTTAGATATCAAGGACTTGTCTATTCTAACCTGTCAATAACCCGATAGGAGATCTATCTTTGATAGATACTGGGATTGTTCTACTATATCGATTAGCTCTTGGATTCTTGGTAAAGAATAGCTATTCTTTGCTGTAATATTATTTAGTGCTCGATAGTCGATACACATTTATCATTTCCCTTCTGGCTTTTTTGTGAAGATAACGGGGAAACTTTATACAGAGGCTGACAGTTGTATCAATCCTGCTTTTATTGCTCTCTGTAACTGTGTTTTTAGCTTCTTGAGTTTTTCAGGTGATAGTGGATAGACATTAATATTAATTGGACGTGCATCGCCGGTATTTATCTTATGTGCTAACTCTCTCTCGGGAGGTAAAGTAGAGGGTAGTGATTTTTGGAAAACATCGCTATACTCTTCTACAATAGGGGTAGTTGTTGAGTCTATTATATTCTTCTCTTTCCTGCTGTCTGCTGCGTGTACAAAGAAAAGATAGAGCTTATTCTTATACTTTTTTACAGCTTTCACGACTTGTCTTGCTGAGATAAGGTTAAGGGAACTAGTAGCGGCGTGGACGTACCGTCTAGAGTCGCTTGGTGGTATTCTATGAGACCGGCCTTGATGGTCTTGTAGGGTCATGATCCCTGTCTACTAGTTAATTAATAGATTGGTATTCTTTAACCAGTCTCTGCCGAGTATAATATCATACTCGTCCAGCATGATCCTCCATGCATGGACTTGTCCCGTTCATTCTTCTAGTTGTAGAGACAGAGTGTAGGTGTCACTCGTCTTTATAGCAGCACTATTAGATAAGTTTACTCGTAGAAATACTTGAGCTCGCTTCTGCTGTCCTATTCCCGCCGGGATTAATCTCTGTACTATAAAGGTATGGCTAGTCTCCGAGTCTACTAAAATGTGTATTGTCTTTCGGGTTGGTCCAGTGTCTAGAAATCCTTTATAGCATGATAGGGAGTCTTCTAGCGCGTAAAGGTGTCTATTACGGTATTAGACTTGCTTCAAGTTGTCCGCGGCTTCTATATTCTTGCTGTTCAGTGGATCGGGTATCTTGAACTTATCACCATCTTCTAGAAAGGCTTCTATTATCTAGTCAACTAGTCTTTTCTTGTTTAGCGACCAGGTGCTTTTCCCTCCCTGTTGCCGCTAGTGTCAGGTTTTGACCGATATTCCCTTGTTATATACCCCTTCTTGTTGCAGTGGTAGTATTTAGTGCCTTGTCGAGACCCATCTCTTTCTCTTGATCTACAGTGGTCTCCACTTCGACGGTTATCACTATCCCGATCGTCCGATTTATATAGTGCACTTAGATCCATCAGATCGGCATGTCGATCATCTGCTGCTGGCTGGCGGTTGCTGTAGATTGGCCGGTGTTGGACATGATTAACCATAGCAATGCCTTGTTTATATTAAATAAACCTTTGCACTACTCTATCAAAGATAGTAGAAGGATTCAGCTCACGGGTCCACATAGCGTGAAGAGATTTTTTAGTACCGGTGACGAATTTCCGTATACAGACGTGTTCTGGTAGTGGCGGTGAAATGCGAGTTGCTGCTTCAGCGAGAGCGCTAGTATAGACCTGCACCGTCTTCATGCCTTATACACACTGTTCATAGGCCTCCCACCGCTTCGTCTTGCTTAGATACTCGCTGAAGTTGTTGTAGACCCACTGCTTCAGTTCACTGAGTGTAGTAATAGACTGCTCCATTCCAGCAGCTACACAAATTTCTCTAGCTTTCCAGCGTTCTCGAGCACTTTCAGTAAACTTTCGCTTGACAACAGTCACCTTTTCAAGGTCCGTAGTGTTCTTTTGTGCTAGGATTCGCTCATCTTCGAAGAATTGATCGACTCGACGTAGCCATTTCTCTGCGGCCTCTCTCTCGTACCTGCCATTGTAGTAGGGAATTTGCTCTAGATCTGAGACCTTTTGATACGGCCGTTCGCTCGTTGCAGTCGTTGATTCCGAAGCTGGTGTCGCCGTTCCAGCAGTAGCAGTGGTCTGGGATTATTCTGCGCGCTGTAGACGAGCATCCAGAACATGCTGTAACCGCTCAACCGCTCCTCGTGCTTCCTCATTTCCTACTAAGGTCCCTAAATAGGCAAGCAGCTGCTGAACTTCTTGGTCGGACATTGTAGTGATAGCTTCAATAGATAGCGGGTGCTGTTCCTTATAGATTTTTGTCGGATTGCTCACTTCGACGGGGTCTCTCTCCTTTTCTTAAGCCATCCGCTACTCTTTTATAGACGACCCGTCCAGCGGCGCCGTCTATCTCATGAGGTCCATCACGCCTCGCCTTCGACCTACGGAATCTAACCGAGTGTCGTGGGGCTTCGTGGGCCGAGGTCCGGAACTCGGCCCTTCTTTTCAGACATGCTACCAGATGTGATTGCAAGTAGCGGTAGGCTAAGGTAGGTAGAGAGTTGCCGATCTCCTACGGAGGGTAGGGGATCCTTTACGTCCTTATATACACGGTCGGTGTTCCCTTCGGTTCCTAGGTCACGTGCGTAGCTGCCTGAGGCAGCTACTCGCGGTAGGCGGAAGCACATAGCTATCACGTGTTGCCGACGTACGACATGGGATTACAATAGATTTAATCAAATTGAAACATAAAATGGCTGTCATGACTGTCAAGAACTAGAAGACAGTATTTCCCAGTTGTATAACTAGTAGTCGCAGGAATAAAGAGTTTTTTAAGTCAGCGAAGGTATATCTTATCAGTAGTCTATCTATTAGAACTAACTTCAATCCTGCTACCAGGTAAAAGCTTTAAATTTTAATACCAGCTCTTTATATAGACTTTTCTCTTAAAGATAACACACGGAGAAATCATCTATCCAGTTGTATTAATATATTTAATTGAAGTAATCTATTCTCGATTACCTGGCTGTACAAAAAGCGCTTTTCTATAGTAATCAGCTCTAGTAACTACTTAAGTAGTAGCTACTAGATCTATAGTAAAGCCAGTTTCGTCAAAATTATAGATATCTGTTATAGACATAGTGGGGTTAGGCTAAACCACTAAGCTAAAAAGACCAAAATAT
>MBFL02000511.1:0-20899 GCA_001696595.2 Aspergillus hancockii | reverse complement strand
GGAGAGGGGTGGACGGCGGAGGGGGGATGATGGAGGGGATTCGAGGAGGCATCATCGGAGGTCGTCGCATAGGCATCGATCGAGGTCTCCTGGTGAGGGGTCGCATAGGCGGCGCAGAGATGAGAGGGAAGATAGGGATCGCCGAGATCATAGGGATCGTGAGAGGAGTGACCGGGATCGGGATCGCAGGGATAGAGATGATAGGGATTACCGTTCGAGCAGACGCGGAGATCGTGATGAGAGGAGTGACCGTCGAGGATCTCTACATGACCGGTCGCCTCCGCCGCGAGCCGATTATCGTCATTCTGATAGGCGCCGCACGGATGATAGGAGCAACAACTATTCGCGAGACCATGATCGCCGTGGTAGGTCCTATCGTCCCAACGACAGAGACAGAAGAGATAGTAGGGATCCTCGAGGTTCGTACACCAGAGACCGCCCCAGTAACACCGGCGCTTCAGACGCGGGTAAAGCAAAGGACCTCGAAGAGGAACGCAAGCGAAAGCTAGTAGAGATGCAGTCCAATGCAAACGAAATGGAAGACATCCGTCGTCAACGGATTGCTGAGGTCACAGCCATGGAAGACAAGCAACGTGAGGAAGACGACAAACAGCGCTCGGAAAGAGGTCGGTTTGTCGCAGGTCTTCATCGTCAGCTTGAAGAGGATAGTCTAGATGATCGACTCAAGCGTAGTCGCGGTGGTCTTTCTCGGATGGAGGAGGATTGATTTCGGTTCGTATCTGTTTCCTTTGGCTTCTCGGGAGCGCTTAGGAACCCCTACTTTGCATCAAGCGTTCTTGACGGTATTCCGGCGTTATCAATCAGGGTTTCTGTTACTTCATGAGACAATTTCCTATGCTCGATGTTCATGATTTGTATTCGGTGGACAAATTTTTCTTCATGACATTACACCCAACATAGGTACTTAAGAAATGATATGAAACTAAAATGGTTTACAATAAAGGAAAGCAAGAGAGAGCATAGAGGTATCATAAGTCTGCAATTGGTCTCGCCCAAATAGAAATAGTAAAGCCTAAATCAGGAACGAATTCATGCTACATTATGTCAAGACTTGGGGTCTTAGGAGGTCTCCCTTTTCGTCAGCAAATAACAGATCGAACGTGAGGGACCTGTGAAAGTGACACCGAAAATGACCACTCCTGAGGCCGTTGCAATAACGCTACTTCCTGCTTGTTCTGTAAACCCTGAGCAATATTAGTACTGTATCGATCTAACTGTCATGAAAGATCACTCCGCCACTCGGCTTCAGGCTGACCGACGCGAGAACGAATGGATGAATCAATCAATCAATCATCTTTGCTTCGTTTGGGAGAAGCGCCCGCATAGAGATGCACCAGTCGAGCTATACTGGGTTGAAGAATTTGACTTAAATTGCATTGAGAAGGGAGAGTGACCAACCACGCAATAGAAGCACTAAGGAAACACTCAATCATCCAGCTCAAGCACTTCTCTGTATCTCTCTCCCATACAGGGTATAAGCAATAGTTTTTGAAATCCGTCCAGTTGTCCCGGGACTTGTCCATCCTGCCAAGCCCGTACAAATTCACCATAGAGCACGGTGTCAGATCTCAACTGATCCAACTCGACAAACCACGAAGCACTTGTACTGGAGTCCCATAGAGTAGCCCCGGCTGTGAAGGGCAGTATACTTAGCGTCTTCACATTCGGACAATGTCCCGTTTTCAGTGACAAATACAAGCCATCAATCATCATGGAAAATATAACCGTTCTTCGGACACTCTCTGCAAATATCCATTCTTCCCATGTGAGCGCGGGGCCCAGCTCTCCGGCTCGTACTTGCAACTGGAGGGTCCAAGCTCGCAATGTATCCATATTTTGTTCTGCTACTGAGCGCTGGCGGATGTGACCGTCAAAAAGCTGGATGATATGGAACAGCATCAGTGCCTGCACTGCTGCGAGCAGCGTTTGCAGCGTGCTTGTTTGGTGGTTCTGTGCCACGAGGCTTGCAGCCTTAATTTCCAGGATACGGAATACCATATCCTCCGTTTCTGCTGTCTTGGTACAGTAGGCTACTGAGACTGTAAAAGCATCTTGAATAGCATCGGGCAAATATGCATCGTAGAGGCGGTGATGAATAAAAGGGATCTTTCGAGAGCTAGCAAACATCTGCGGGTAGCTTTTGATGCTTTGCAAAAGCTGACTGGTTGACCACCTATCTAGGACAGTGGTTTCTGGGAAAAAGCTAGCCGGGGATAATGATGGGATGGTAGGCAGAGAAAGCCTCGGAGTAAGCCATGAGGTGAGAACACTCGCATCGTCAGATAGAGAGTCATTTAGTGGCCAAAAAGATAGAATGCCATTGATGTCATTGATGTCATTAGAAAGGTGGGATGCTTCTGGCTGCACTGCCGAAAGAGCCTTCTGGTGTTTTTGTGAAGTCCGCCCATTAATGTAAGTACATTCTAGCCCCCGCACAAGGCACCTTGAGCACTGCGGAGTCTGGCGATTGCAGCGTCGCTTCCCTTCCGCGCATGCAATACACGACTTCTGTCGTGAGCGAGCATAGGGCGTTCTGTAAGACATAGTCTGTGTTGCTACAAGAAGAGAAGAGAATCCAAAGTGATCCGGATCATCAAAACTGATATACGAAGCGTAAGCTGAGCAGTATGCTAGGATTTCTATCGCGTGTCAGATAAATGTTATATTGGTTTCCTTCTCTGATTGGCTGGCCGTAAAAACAAGCTCACCGCTCTCTACTTTCTTCTGTTTATATTGCCTGCTTGTGAGAAACGCTCGATGTTTATGTTGTCTGTCTACTAGAAATTCCTATTTTCTAGGTTATTTACTTAGTAGTTGGTAGGTTGGTAGGCCGCTTGGTAGACCATGTAGATGATGGTGCGAAATCGACCTAAACCAATAGAATTTGATTAAGATATTTAGTAAACCTACTAGACGAGCTTGACGATTAATCTGCGTTGCTGAGAAAATCACTGACGTCCCTTGGTAACTAGTTATGAAAATCCGCACGGAAACTCCGCAAACTCCGCCCACTCCCGCAGCCCTTCGTCCCAAAGTGCCGCAAACTCTATAGCAATCATGGGCCATAACATATGCTTCAGCAACTATAAAGGGGCACCATGAACTCCCTAAATCCCTTCACACAATCCTCCTTCTATCAAACATAACATAACACCTCACCCTTCACAATGGCAATCACCGAACTCATCTTCCCAAGCATCAAAGCCGATCCAGCATCGCTCAAGGAGCTCGAACAAGACTGGCCGATCATTAGCAAAAAACTAATCGACCCCAACCCGGGCCTCCTCCACGCATATCGTGGATGGATTTCAACAGAAGATGATCAGGACGTGAGAGAAGCCTACAAAGAGTTTCTTCTCTTCGGTAAGTTTGCGTAGCGACTGTCTCTTGGATATTGCAACTGATCTGGTATAGAATGGAACGAGGTTAATTCTTTCCATGCCTTCGTTGGCTCTGAGCAATTTGCTGCGTTTGCGGGCTCGATCAGGCATTTGGTGACTGCGCCACCTACGCTGCAACTCTTTGAAACAAATTTCTCTCCGAGGGATATGGCTGAGGCGGCTGTGGTTGAGATCATTCGGGTGGGAGTATCCGATTCTGAGGGTGTCGAGGCTGCACTGCAGCTCTGGGGGAAGATATCGCATGATCTGGCTGGCGAAGGAGAGGGTAAAGCTTCTGTCACGTATGGCAGGAGTTCGAATCTAGATGGAGATGTCGTTATGGGCATTATAGGATGGCGGGACTTGAAGGTAAGGTCAGAGATATCTGTTATAGATGATGCCATACTTACGTTCTAAACAGGACCGTTCTCAAATGCCTCGAGGAAGGGATTTTGTGGAAGCGTTAGACTCTTTCAAGTCGCTAGGGGAAGTGTCGCGTATCACTGTTGATATTGACGCAATGGAGCTGGGAGCCCTGTAGAATATGATGTTATTTAATGTCGCTTTACTTGTGCGACGGATTATGAACAGATGAAAGTATTATAGACTCCGCCTAGTAGGCCGAGAAAAGCAGTGCCAGAATGATTTTCGTGGTGTCACGATCTGCTCCTTCTTCCTGCTTGATTCCGGAGATTAGCAGTTGTTACTAGACTGCTAGCCCCTCAGGCTTGTCACGATACTGTCTACTGGGTGGGGAGGATTTCAAATTAGGTACTATAGAGTTCACAGGTTCTCGCTTTACAACAATAATAACTCTCCCGTAGCCGCTCCGCCAGCCAGCTGGGGTTGATACACTTGTTGCTGATTTTGGTTGACAACATACTGCGTCTGCAGAGCACCACCACCTCCAATACCGTCCCCACGACCACCTAAATCCAGAGCTGCCATCTGCTGGGTGCCGACGCTGTTAAAGTAGGAATCAGCCGCATTCACAGCCGCGTTCATGTCAGCCGGCGCCTGGCCCGAACCGTGGGCCGGGGGAGCAGGGACAACAGTCGCTACAGAATCCGGGTTAGCCGGCGCAGAGTACTGCCAGACACTATTTCCATCATCATCATAGGGAGATTTCTGCAAGGCAGGGCTATATTGGAGTCGTCGGGTGCGCGCGGAGCGGAAGACTTGCTGGACTGGTTTCAAGTAAACCGTTGCGAGGGTGCCAACGTTCAGGCAGAGCTCTTCCAGAGTTCGAGAGTCCAGCTTCTCGCTTTCTGCGCTGATTGGGGGCTTCTGGCCCATGACGACCTGCCGTGCGGCAGCGGGGTCTGTCGATAGGAGACGCCAGTACATGTAACCTCTGTCTCGGAGGTCCGGGTCGTCTGTTTCTTCTGTACACCATTTCAACACTTGTGGGACCAGCTGCTGGCCCTTTGTTGGGCGTTGGATGAAGAATTTGACGGTTGCTGTCAGTAAAGCGAGTTGGACCTCGACGGTCTCATCGTGGAAGGTGGCTAGGTAGTCCTGTAGGAGCCCATCTGAATTCTCAATGCGGTCGGCATACTGTCCGATGATCCAAATGATTGCGGCCTTTGCCTCTGGCTCGTCTAGTTCGTCGATGTTCTGGATGATACGGCCGATAATGCTTTCATACTGATTGGGGTATTTGCGGAAAATGTTGCGAATGACGACAGTTGCCTCCTGGACAATGTAAGGGATCTTCGCATTGACCAAATCGAGGAGAGTGTCGATGCATTGTCGCGCGGCAGACTCGATCTTGATCGCAAGTTTTCCAATGGCGCGCACAGCCTTACGCACGAAGTGGACATCGATCTCGGTCGCATACCTAGCCATGTTTAGACGAGTATTTAAGGTGTATAGAATCAGGACTTACTCTCTTAATTCTGCCAGCACAACGGAGATGTTTTCCTCCGTCGTGAGCATAAATATTAATTCCAGCTTCGTCACTTTGACATAAATCGGATCGTTGTAGTTACAGAAGAACACCCGGATATCGTTTCGTAGGACCTCCGGCCTCTTCTGTAATATCAGGATTGCATTTCGAAGTGCTAGGTATTGGACCTCTGGTGGTTTTGATAGAAGGGTGACGAGGGGTGGTGATAGCTTTTTGGCAAGCGAAGTGACATGTCTCTCATCGCCAATGTAGTTCATAAGATAGAGGATAACACGGATCGAAGTAAGGACAACCGCGGAGTTGGAATGAGACAGACGAGGGGCTACTCGTTCTGCTAACAACAGAGCTTCTGCCGAATCCTGAGGAATATATGACATCAAAGCCTCAAGAATATACGTTTGACCCCACCTATATAACGTTAGAAACACGCGCAGACATAAGATACGAGGGATTGTACTCTGAGCAGTCAGGCATGATCGAGACCAACTTCGACGCACTTGTGTAGTCGATGGTCAGAGAAATAGTCTCACTCCGACCCCAAATGTCTACCAAAGACGCAAGCACGCAGGATACAACCGTCGGGTTCTCGTCTTTCAACATGTGGTTCAACCTATCGATCAGGTCGGAGCTCTCAATCATTTTCCTATCATGTTCGTAGAGCTTGGCGACACAGAAAGCGGCAGTCTTGCGAACATATGGATCCATATCCCCCATTAAACGTTTGACGGGTTGAACAGTCGACTCGACGAACTCGCGCACATGAACGTATGAGATAGTCCGTAGTGCAAGGGCTCGCACAAGTGGGTTTGTATCTTCCATATCCTATAGGACATGTGTCAGGCCAGCCAGTATTGCATATAGAACGAAGGAGAGAGCCCATACATTCACGAGGATAGGGAGTGCCTTTAGGGCAATCTCGGGTTTCATGCGCGAATAGTTGACCAAGAAAAGGAAGCACCTATGAGCGAAAGCGAGAGGGGTGTTAGCGACCCCCGTTTATCCCAGCATGCGACGATCTTGTCTCCAACGTACATCTTCTTGATTTCCAAGCTCGGTAAATTCATGCACTCTATAATGTCCGGAAACAGCGCCACCATGTCGTTATTGCTCATAGTCATGTTCGCAACGATCTTCTTGAGGGCGATCTTTTTGGCGGAATAGTTCTTGTCCTTCTTGCCGCCGCTGTTGAGTTCTTGTCGCAACTCCGCGACTTTACCCTGTGCAGTGCGAGAGAACGGTAAGCCATGTTGTGTCGCATAAGGAAGCACGCTAATAAACATATAGGAGACGATTTTGGTGTCCGATGAATGTTCAATACAGAGAATGGCCCAGAGAAGCCGCGAAATATGTGGAAATATCAAACGGTACAAAACAGGATATATCACAGGAATCACAGGGGCTAACATGAGGGGTCCGTTCGAGGACTAAACCCCGTTCAAAAGATCGTTCGACCGACATGAGGGGATGAGGGGACAATGATAAGCCAGGTCGTTTGATAGCAGCCGAACGATGCGGCCTGATCGCCGACGTAATAAGGAGTAGAGCAAACGTACCCTAGCGAACAGCTTCGCATCTCCTCCGCTGGAGCTCATGGTGGCGTTTCCGTGGGTAGGTGAGGATTTTCTTCCTGTTCCGTTGTATGATGCAGGTGTCTAGGTTTAGACCGATTCGAATTTGGCGAAGAATCGCATGGGATTATCGTAGAGCGCGAATTAAAGGGTCGATCTCGCAGCTAGAATAGCTTCGAGGAAATTCTTAGCTAGTCTGTTGCTCCGGCACCTCCATGCCTTTTCACTTGTCTGATAACCTTTCCGTAGATTTCTCAATGTAGCACAGGCGACAACCAAGGGGTCGTTCTTTTGCCGAGCCTGTGGGTTAGGAATTGACTGTTTCCCAATTCAAGGGCAGAATTGAAAAGGAGAAAGAAGCACTCGATGGGGAGTGAAACTGTTTGGCAATAGTTGGTCCCTTAAACAGGCGAGACTCAGGAGTGGATCGGGTGCCGCCAACTCCGCGCGCTTGTGGAGAAATTGCATTTATGATCATCGTTACTCGACTTCCCTCCGCCTTGGAGTCCCTCTAGCTCACTCTCTTCTTCCACACTCGTCACCTCTATCCGGAAGATTTCCTGGAGAATAAATCCTTCGTCGCCTTCTTTTTCCATTAAGTTTACAACCGACGATGGCCTCGCAACCCCTCAACCCCGTCCCTCCGCCGCATTGGGCCGTGGCCTTGAACTCCCCTGCGCCGCGACTTACAAAGGCAGCTGCCAGCATCCCCGACCCTCCAGGCTTCTCCAGCAGCAAAGTCGGAGGCAAAAGTGTGCGTGACCGCAAAGCTAATGTGCACCCTCAAAAAGAATTCCTAATTAACCGATCTTTCAATCCACAGCGCACGCAACAGTCCACATCCACCACCACAGCCAAACCCGTCGACGAAACCGATACACTGAAGGTCAAGAAGGCATGGGAAATTGCCCTCGCTCCATCGAAGCAAATCCCCATGAATGCAATCATGATGTACATGTCCGGAAACAGCCTTCAGATTTTCAGCATCATGATGGTCTTTATGCTCTTCAAGGGTCCCATTCAAGGCTTGATTAATACGAATACGGTGTTCGCTAAGTTTGATACGGAATCCACGCGGTCGAAGCTTCTCGGAGTGAAAGCAGTCTATGTGTTGATGCAATTGCTACTCTTGGCTTTGGGGGTGTGGAAGGTTAATGCGATGGGGCTTTTACCGTATGTATTGGTTGCTATCTAGGCCCCGCTTCATCGATGCATCCCTATTTTCCTTTCGTTTCCCTTTTTTTTTTTATTTTTTTTTTTTAGGTTGGGTACTAACTTTGCATCTCGAAATAGGACTACGAGGTCGGATTGGTTGGCTTGGGAGTCTGAGCGACAACCGCTGGAGAGAGCATATTTTGCTTTGAGTTAATGGTGAGAGACAATGTAAATATGACTATTTCTCTACATGCCGCCATTTCAGCTATGTTGTAATACATTGGATCAAATGCACGATCATCCCATTAACACTAGGAACGACGAATAGATACGGCACATATAGTGGTCAGCGCTCTAGCGAAAAGAGAAACTGGCGGCAAAAGGAAGCTTGCTCCAAAATCTTTCCAAGAGATGTATGGTAATAGATGATATGAAGCTGTTGGAATTAACGTTAGCACTGCATGATTCAGGTAGTCCAGAAGAAAAAGTAAATATGATCATATGGTCATTGATGCCTGGGTACAATTTAACGTCAGAATATACAATATCCAAGATCTGTGAATCAAAATTGATGCTATCCAAAAGGTTTACTTCCGGGCTCGCACTGCCTTTCGGCAAGCATCGAGGAAAATCTGGCAGAATTGCCACACGTCCGCGTACGTATTATACAAGGGCGCCGGCGCAACCCTAATAACGTCCGGCTTTCTCTCATCGATCACTACCCCATTTTCCTCTAGAACTTCTAGCACATTGTCTAGAAGACCCGGTTCCAAGCGTATACTTAGTTGAGCACCGCGCTCTGCTGGATTAGAGGGCGTAATGATAATGAATGGCTTGTCCTCCGGGACAGTATCAAGAGGGTACTTCAGAAGAAGATGCTCCAGATAGCCCGTGAGGCTCAAAGACTTCTGGCGGATTTCAGCCATTGACGTCCGGTTGAATAGCTCCAGAGACGCAACCACTGCGTTCATATCCAAAACCGACGGATTCGACAGTTGGAATCCGGCTGCACCAACCTGTGGCACGAATCCTGCAAACCAAGTTAGTCAAGGACAAAGCTAGCAAATACACACGTGTCTTCATACTGTTCTCCATTCGGAATCGAGTCTTTTTGTCGTCACCCCACCAACCAGACAACCGCGGGCGAAAAGGCTCATCCTTGGAACCAATCTTGTCCGTGTCCACTCGTCCATGGTTCTCGTGGACGAACAGGGCGGCCATTCCGCCTGGTCCGCTGTTGAGATACTTGTAGTTGCACCAAGCAGCGAAATCTACGTTCCAGTCGTGCAATCGCAGATCGACATTGCCTACAGCATGGGCGCAGTCCCAGCCAATTATGATACCCTTCGAGTGGGCATGGGCTGTGATCTTCTCGATATCGAAGTACTGCCCGGTATAAAATTGGATGGCGGAAAGGAGAATAAGCGCTGTACTTGAGGCATGCTCGTCGATCACCCGGAGGATCTGTTCGGTGGATAGGATTGGACGACGGACGTTGTCGGGCTCAATGAGGACCATGGCATCTTTCGGGTCGAGATGGTGATGTCTAATTTGCGACTCCACGGCATACTGTTTTTGAACGGGCATTAATATCATCCTGCCTTGCTCTCCTAAGTAAGGGAGAACTGTGTAAAATAAGAAACGTACATGGTCACTTGGGAACGCCTTGCCCTCAAGAATAATCTTGTACTTGTCCGTAGTCGGTTGGTAGAAGCTCGCCATCAAGAGATGCAGGTTGGCTGTTAATGTTTCCATCACCGCCACCTCACTCTCCAGCGCTCCCACGATGGGGGCCATAAGTTTCGCTCCGGCATCGTCAACATCGACAAATGGAGGAAGTAGTTGGTCATCGTGCGGCGTGAAGTGCCCCGTGACACCTTTAGTGGCCCAGGTCCGTAGATAGTACTCGAGGTATTTCCGGGTATTCCGAGGCTGGAGACCTAATGAGTTTCCGCAAAGATAGATACTTCTCGGGTCAGAAGAGTCGTCAAGATCTGCGGTACGAGATAATTGGTCAGCGATCCATATGGGAATGATTCCCAGAGAATCATACTGTCATTGACATCGAGAGTCTTCCGCTTCAGGTCTTTCTTCGAGGGAATGATGAATTCATCTCTTAGTTGGCGCAAAGGGTCCTGTGCGTCGAGGGACTCGGCATATTCCCGCGTGAAGGCTCTGATATCATCTTTGTAAGGGAGGGGGGGTCCTGTTTTGATCTCTCGGACATGCAGTCGGGATCCCATCTCGTTAAAAATAGTCGTATGTAAGTATATGAGATGAAATTTTTGCTAAGAGATAGCTTTAGTTAATTTTTTTTTTTTTTTTTTTTTGTTTCTATGTTTTTACGAAAGAAGAAGCTTCATATAGACATCATACCCGAAGTTCAAATCCCCGCAATGCTGCAAATGCGAAAGACCCACCGGATATTCTGGTCGGATTGGCTCATTTATCCTCCATTATTCAATTGGAGTCCAAGTCGGTCCCAGTGCATTTATTTAGACCAAGTTTTACTAACTAGTTATTCTTACTCCGTAGTACTTCGTTAGATTTTTAAAACCTAGAATTGTTCGTTTATGTACCTATATAGTGCCTAAGGTACCTATGTACATCAGCCTGACCACTTTGGATAACGATAGCCCGTTAGCCAATCAGCAACAATCAGGGACAATATACCTCCTCTCTATCAGTGAAGTAGTACATCTTTTATACTCTTGTCTTCCTCGGAGAATCAGCAAAAAATCATCTCAAGAAATGTAGATCACGCCACTCAATAACTGAACACACGTAATGGATGACATAGGTAAAGTGAATCCTTCCATTATCGAAGTAGCCTTCTCCGACTCGGGTTGTGAAACTGTCTACGAAATATAGACAATGGTAAGTACCTCAACAACAGTAACCCTTGTCCGGTAAGCGCAACCGTGTCATGTCTAGGCTTGTTTAAAATTACATCTCAAGGTATGGACTAGAAATGGATGAAAAAGTGGGGTATCCAATCTCTTGAGAGAGCTGTCGTATACATAAGTTGCTCTGTATTTTTTTTCTTTCATGAATAAACAGGATCTTCACAGCATCCACAGGACCTCGATAAGGCCGGAGTCAGGCCTAAGAAAGAAAGAGAGGAGCCTGGAGTGGTCAGACCTCCCTCAACAAACAATATGGGAAAATAGAAGTTTGCTTTCTTGTTTGAAAAGCTTGCCCTAGTAGGATTCCCTCCAGAAATCGAATATAGGGCCAAACTCCAAATCAATCGACGATGCGTCCCTTGCGTCTTGTCCATTCTCACTTTGCGCATATTTACGATTAGCTTTGATATTTGAGGGGTGGATAGATTTGGGAAGCCCGCAAAGTAGAAATGACAATACGATAGCGCAAGGAGGAAGAAGTTTTCCGACGCCCGTGTCAGGCCCGGTACACAACAACTAGTTAGTATACACAAACTAGTAGCTGACCGACGCAGAATGATTACAAGGATTAATTTTAAATTTAATCTAATGAGGCCCTCTGCATACAGGGAAACAAAGAGACAGTTAATTATCAATTCCCCAAAAACAAAGAGAATTCAGCCGGTTACCAGAAGATATTTACAATATTTACGAAGCTTCAAGGAGGCTGGTTCCTTGTTCATAGTCAACCTCCAGCTATTAAGCGGACTGAGACAGATAAAATGAAAATCAGTTACTAAATTCTATGGAAAATCCACCTTCGGTCCCAAGAATACTAAATCCTCCGTTTCTGTTCTCTCTTAGGTTAAGTCTAACGCTATATATTCACTTAACCCCCTTTTATTTCGAGAGGACTGCATATATACCGGGATTTGTTTCCTGAGTTGCATAACTTTCGGTTTGACCACCGCACTATTACCTGCGGTGTCGCTCTGGTCGTACGGGATAGACGCGGCACTGCTCACCGACTAAAGCCAGGCATCGGATTGCTTTTCAAAAGTAATAGTTGAGGTAGTTGGTCCCTGCAGTTCGGTATTCGACGTAGGTGGTGTGGCTGCAGAAAGGCCGTCGACGATCTATGCAATGGACTTACATCATGTGTTGAGGTGATCGACTTTAGAGCGCCTGAAAAGGAGTAGAAGTCATCACACCAATGGGACGAATGAAACGTATTTATACTATGAGATATTTTTGGGTGTTCTCTCCAATGGTAGACAGCCTGCAATCCATGGTCCATGTCATGTGATTAGTAGTCAATGGCACAGAAACCCTATGACCTCAGGAATGATTCATTGAAGGTCCATGCGCGAATGATTAGTAGTTGCACTAGAATTGTAAATCAATCACTAGGATAAGTTTTTGAACGGTAAAGCACAAAAATAAAAACAGAAAAAGAACACCATAACTACAAGAAGGAATCAGGAAAATAGGACATACCTATCAAAGAAAAGATTACACTACGGTACGTAGCGATTGGTTGGGTAGTCGTTGGCCACCTACTACTATTTTCAGGGTCTGGGCTAGACACTATCGTTTCTTTGCCATGCTACCGAACGAGTATTCCGCGATGAAAGCTTACAGAATATTAGGTTGAGGGCCCACTGCAAATAACATCTTGTGATCGGTTAAGTCTGAACGTGTGGTACCCTGACTTGAACCCAGCCACCGGGTCGCCATCTGACAACCGCTTGAGCTTGTTCGCCACCTACTTATGTCACTTGGATGCAATCAAAAGGACTGATGTAGCGTAGCGTCTTACGCATCAAAGTGTGGGTGGTTCGGTACACGGCACGAGCTTTGATAAGACATGCGACGTCTTGGCATGACAGTCAAAGGAAGATTGGAATTGTTCAACTCCCGCGTCCATCAGAGCAGATTGGCTGGGCTGATGTAAGATCGACATCAATTTCGACAAGATCATGTTGCGTGGAATCAGCTTAGTAAGATTGAGCATGGTCTCCGAGGTGTGGGAGAGACAGCCTTGGAACTCTCATTGTACTAGTAGATCGGCCACCCGGTGATCTTTTCCGCCAATTGTATCGTTTTGAGAATGGGGGCGTTCTCATAGGCTCGTCCTATCACAATCCTCCTTGCGTTATTACCCGTCAGGTGCTGGTCGTCTCAAACCTGTTGATTGATTGTTTGCTAACTGAGTCACACATACAAGCATCTAGTAATCGGTCGCATGTATATTCCCATTTCCAGATGTGCGTGTATCCAATAGAGCCGCCCAGGCGCCAGCGGAGAAGGTCCAAAGTAGCGTCGAGTACGTGTATTCATCAACCAAAAAAAAGAGACCAAAACTAGTCAAACATCCCTGGTAATCATGTCAATATTACATCTTCTTGTGCACACCAATTTCCCAGACTGACGCTACAACAGCTCCTCTCAAGCAGCTGCGCATCCACTGGGCCCTGTGGTTCTAGTCTAGGAGCTGAGGAGATTTCCAATGTCAAAGCCAAGAATGGAAGAAGGATGTCTTGACAAGTACCCACTTGACGCCCCTAAGCCAATAGACTAGGCAAAGAACGTAGTCTCCCAACGGGCTGCATGTGCATTGAGCAAAGCCGTGGTCCGAAACATCCATCTATGGAGTCTACAGGTAAAGTTGGCCTTGATTGCTGATCAGGAACCTCGAGTCAGAGCAACACCCCATGCAGTAGTCGGGTCGCAGTCTTTTCCCCACGAGTCATTGATTTGGTCTGAACCCACAGGAACCAATTTTTTGTTGTTTGTGTGCTCCCTTAAATGCACCATTCAGGTTGTTACCATGGATCTTGGTCACAGTTCCAGGCTGCCTGACAACAAGTTGCATCGACGCATTCCTGCAACCTTTTCAGCGTAAGGAAAGAGGCCTGTTTCACCCACCACCATTTTTGATCGTTTACTCCATACTTTCTTATTTTTTTCTTGTCCCCACTTCCCCTGCAAAGGGAGACCTTTGACCACTTGCGATTTATTTTTCCTCTTGTAATCTGCGCTTGAAAAGTATCGCGTCGATTCTGTACCTGGGGTTGGGAGTAGCTGCCTCATAGCAACCACCGACTGTCAGAGGTACTGCAATCGCCGGAACAACACATGGCTGCTATGCGTAGCGCCCAAGACACTCGTCGACATATCGGAAGGCGTTGAATCACCGTGGGGAGCTAGAGGTCAAAGCTGGTGGAGTATTTAAAGCAATAACGACTTCACGTTTCCCAACTGAGCGAACATTCTTCTGCATAAGAACCTGAGCAATACCGCAATCCGTTTCAATACCTCTAGACAGAGCGCACCGGGAATTAGTCAGATTCAGCCTTACACATGAGTGAAGGTCTTTTCCTATCCCTCCGAAGTGTAGAAGCGAGGCTCAAAATGACTTCGGAGGACCATCTTCCAGCGCTCGCTCCGGGGCCTCGTGGTCCCGTCAACAAACAGTCTTTCACTCTAGCGAAGCCAAGGAAAAATTCCACGGCTTGCCTCCCTTGTAAGCAAGCAAAACGGAAGGTAAGATGACCAGGATGCTCATTTTATTTCAAAAGAAAGAGGGATACACAATGGTTCGACCAGTTTGAATTCGGAGGCGATCGATTTTTTTCCTTTGTGTCCAGTCCCATTGATAGACATACCATGTACTGATTCTTCTCCGCGTGGCAGTGCACTGGACGCCCGGCTCCTTGTAAAGCATGCCAAAACACTGATGCTGAATGCGTTTTCGATGAGACACTCGACCTTAGGCGTAAGGTCGCTGCACGACGTACTCTCGGGGAGTTAGAGTACTATCGAGGTTTGCTATATTCCCTGCTCGAGTCGCTTCGTTCATCGGACGAAGATAAGATCAACCATATCTTGGAGACTGTCCGTGGCAATACTTTCTTGTCCAACATCGCCACTGTTGTGGATGCACCAGCGAGCGACTTGAGCGATGCGAGTTCAGAAAATTCCAAAGCCATAGTAATTTCAGAAGATGCCATTGCTCAACAGGAACGTTTGGCCGCGGATGCCCACTCCCGAATAACACTGGAGAAGCTCTGCGACATTCCCCTGTTCCGGGTACCGGCGAAGCCTTGGACAAGCCTCACCGACGACGATCATCTCATTTCGCATTTGGTCTCTCTGTACTTCACATGGGATCATCCTTTGTCACAAATTGTGGACCAGGAAATGTTCTTGAGACATATGCGGGAGGGTAACAAGAACTCGGAATTCTGCACACCTCTTCTTGTACATAGCATATTAGCAATTGCAAGTGTATGTATAATGCTTTCGCATATCTGTCAACTTGATCAAAGGTTCTGACTCTGATAAGGCATACTCGGATTTTCCCGAAATATTCGCTATTCCCGGAGATGTGACTACGAAGGGCGTACCTTTCTTTAATGAGGCGGAAGCGTTGTGGAAAGCCGAAGAAGGTCGTCCGTCGTTGGCCAACATTCAGGCACTGGCTCTAATAAGCCATATGTACGTTTCTCATTGTCAACCCCTATCATTGACGCGCTGTGGTAATACGTCTGACAACTGGCAGGCTGGAATTGAGAGGAAAGGTCAACATTAGCTGGCTGACGTTAAGGCAAGCCGTGCAGCTTGGACAAGACTCCGGAATGTTCCAGGTACCGAGGACCGGACATTTTAAGTGGAAGGATACGCCTGCTGTCTTGCAATCTGCAGGGGCAATCTCCGCCTGGGGGTTATTCATTCTGAACTCGTGCGGATCTCGGATGTTCGGTGCTTTCGATGAGCTGGCTGACTGTTCACTGTAGGCAGATGTCCTTGGTATCCCGTAAAACCGCGAATCTAAAACCCCCGATATTCAAGCCGCTTAGGGGAGACAGGGTCAATGGCGCCGTTTCATGGATTCCATATCCTCGTTCAAACCACATTGAACATGAAAAAAAGCCGGGCTTACTTCGTGAGATAATGGTTGAAATGGCGAAATTTACCGAAATAGTCGTCGACCTTCAAGACCTAATTTTTGACAAGGCGCTCGATCTTGGTATCAAGGACCTATGTATAGCGGCAAGTGCTTTATACACACGCCTAGAGACATGGCTGCGGGACCTACCCGACCCTCTAGAAATCGACAAGGAGGGTCCACAAGTTGCACAAATCTTGGGCCTGCGGTAAGGACGAAGTATCTTTTTGGCCAATAAGCTGCTGGGTACTGACTGTAACTGTTGCAGTATAAAATACCACCATGCAATTATTTTGCTATTCGACTTCCTCCTCAATCACGAAGACTTCGAGGCCATGTCGCATCCGTCTCAGGTTGGCCAGGCCAGATCCATCCGACTTCAGTCAGCGAAGCATATAGCTGACTACCTCGTCCTGTACCATGAGGCTTATGGGCTCAGATATGTTCCAAGCCAGATGCTTGAGCCTACCAGTGCCAGCGCTCTCGTCTTACTCACTGCTTTGGAAGACTGTGACGATGACCTCAAAGAGGCTTTTATTGAGTTGTGTCGATTCTTGGTGTCCTTCAGTAAAAGGTTTCCACTGGCCAAAGATATGCTGGCGAAGTTGGAATTCACAGCCAAATCCTTGAGGATCAAACTACCGGCTGAAGCTGGTGCATTACTCGACCATAGAAATTTGGAATCGTCCCAATATCTGTGAATCAGGGATTCTTCTTGTGGGATATGTAACGTGTCGGGACCATGGTACTGTTACAGTGGCTTATGTGGTGGCGATGTAGAGAAGATGACATTTTCCTCTTGTGACGTCGACGCAAGGAGTGGAAGGTCTCGGAACAGAGGGGGGGGAAAGGCCAATACGCCGGCCGAACAAGGTGCGTACGCTATGCAAAAGCTTCTCGCCCCAGCAGCAGCAGCAGCCTAATGTCAACTAGTCGGAAACATTACTCGATGGTCTTCCAGGGAGTATTTGTAACCAACTGGCTTGTATCAACAGCTGCAATCAGGCAGTGGGGGAGATTTGTTTCAGAAGGCTGAAAAAGACATGTTAAGGGCCTTGTTTTCGTTGCTCTGTGGGATGTTGGAATTCGAAGGAGGAGAAACTTTTTTTCTTGTGGAGGAGAGGGATGAAAGAGGTGGATAGTTCTGGACACTCAAGAGAAGATAACCTGTCACGGGCTTCTGAAACTACATCTTCATATGGACAAAACGATCACTGGGCAGGGTCCGGCAGGATAAGATCTCCGGCGGCACCTCATTGGACGGCTGTCTGAGACTTTGGATGATCGCCGGTACCTACTTGGTACCCTATTTTCAAATGTCTTTGGTTGGTAAGACACTCTAGAGACTTTAGCAGGTGCCAGCTCATTCGCATTAGTCTTGAGCTGACAGTCTGGTACACAGCATCAACAATCATACAAGTGACTGGTAACCGTACAGAGGTTCCAGCGATTCTATAACACACTAAATCAATCTACTTTGGGCCCGTGAGAACTTTGACAACGGGGATTTTCTGCAGGGTGATCGTCCCCTGTCAGTCTGAAGTGGTCTCCTTGCTTTCCAAGAACCAGAATCATGGACTACAAGTGTCTTGTGGACGAAGGACGACTACAGTTGCGGACCCGGTAGCGAGAATTAGGTAGTAGTGTCGCAAACGTGGTTCGCTTCACTTGTTGATTCCACCGAGAAACTCCGGGGGGGTGTTTTGCCATGCAAAGCGTATTAGATTAATAACAATAATCAAATCGTTCATGATGGCAATCCAAAAAATAAAATTTATATGATTGAATAAAATAGCGATGAAACCCTCACTTGACCATCCATATGTCTAGTTGGTCAAAGCATAACGTGAGAATTTGTTTTTTTCAAAAAAGTTAAGCTCTAGATTGTAGAAGTAAAGATCCCATTGCAACATAAAGGACAGGACGTGTTGAAATATCACTTGAACATGGAGGCCAAACCAAATTCGATAGAAGTAGTTTAGGGTACCGAGTCGAGCTGCGGTTACTCTCATAGCTGACTCAGCCCCCGAGTTATGCAGAGATAAGATAAGCACAAACCCAAGCCAAGCGAAAACCCTCAAAATTCAACCGCCGCCGAAACAATCGAAATCCCACACGCCGACGCCGAGCAGTTACGCCAGACGACGTGCCCTCTTTCACCCGCCCGAATCTCTACCGACCGCTTGCTGGATCTTCCCGTATCTTTCCACAGACTTTTTTCCTAGTCACCATGTCCTACGAAGAGCGCGCCAATGCGCACCCTAACCTGGGCGACGAGTCCGATGTGGAGGAGGAAGCGCTCGTTAACGACTACCGCGAGCAGGTCAACTTCGAGGATGGCATGAGTGAACTTGACCGGACTACATCACTTGGAGCTGGTTCCCAGACGCAAGACCTCCAGGCACAGCTCGCCGCTGCTGCGACCCCACTGGAATACCAGGCCACCCTAGAGACCAAGTTTGCAAGCTATGACAACTACTGCAGCCTGTTCCACTACATCCTCAACTCGGATGGCCCTGTTGAACTAGAGGTTCCTTCTGTATGTTATTTTTACATTGCCTGACTTTCTTGGAGGGGCGTTGCATGTGTTCTACTCCGTGCATGTTCCATGCCCCCGCTTAATGTGTGCGCCAAGCCCATTGTGATATCGTGTACTAACAATATCTTCCCTCGTGAATAGTACTACTGGGCTTGGGATGTCATCGATGAGTTCATCTACCAGTTCGAATCGTTCTGCCGCTACCGCAACCGCGTCGCTCGCAGCGGCTCCAACGAGGAGGAGGCCCAGCTTCTGCGTGAGAACCCGAACACATGGGGTTGCTACTCCGTGCTCAACGTCCTTTACTCCCTTATTCAGAGATCTCAGATCAACGAGCAATTGGCTGCTATCAAGCGTGGAGAAGACCCCTTGGCGTATGCTGGTGAATACGGCTCTCGCCCATTGTACAAGATGCTCGGATACTTCTCGATTATCGGGCTTCTGCGTGTCCACTGCTTGCTCGGTGACTTCAGCCTTGCCCTCAAGACCCTTGACGACATTGAAATGAACAAGAAGGCTATGTTCGCCCGTGTCATGGCAGCCCACTTCACCACCTACTACTATGTAGGTTTCTCCTACATGATGATGCGCCGCTATGGTGACGCCATCCGTATGTTCAGCCACATCCTGGTGTACGTCTCCCGGACCAAGAACTTCCAGAAGGGCGGTAACAGCTACGACGCTATCGCCAAGAAGAACGACCAGATGTATGCTCTCATCGCCATCTGCGTTGCCCTTCACCCCACCCGTCTCGACGACACCATCCACTCTGCCCTCCGCGAGAAGTATGGCGAGCAGCTCAACCGTCTCCAGCACGGTGGCCCTGAGGCCCTTCCTCTGTTCGAGGAGCTCTTCCGCTCCGCTTGCCCCAAGTTCATCAGCCCCACTCCCCCTGACTTCGACAACCCAGCTGTCAACATCGACCCCGTCGACCACCACACCGCTATTTTCATGGATGAGGTCAAGAACACTCTGTACAACCCCACCATCCGCTCTTATCTGAAGCTGTACACCACCATGGATCTCCAGAAGCTCGCCGGCTTCCTCGAGGTCGAGCCCGAGAAGCTCCGCTCTTGGCTGTTGGTGAACAAGCAGCGCAGCCGCCAGGTCCGCTGGGTTGAGGGTGGTCTTTTGGAGGGCGAGCCGGTCAACGCCAACGACCTGGACTACGCTCTGGAGAAGGACCTGATCCACGTCAGCGAGACCAAGGCCGGACGTCGTCTGGTGGACTGGTACCTGAGGAACCTGGCCCGCGTTTACTAAAGCATCTGATTCCTCACGGAAACAGACAGTAGGGTACTCATGAGATACGCGCTAATGTTCCCACATACGTGTATGGAGGTGACCATCGATATCACCGGCTCCTCCAACCACCGCAGATAGGAGAGTGAAAAAAAAAGAGGCAGAACACGGGGAGTAGCAAGTGGAAAGTGTGTGAAGGGGGGTTTGAACCCCTATAATCTCACCTCTCAGACCCCAACAATCTTGAATTATCTTTTTTCTTTTTTTTAACCCTTTCCTTTATTTTTTTTCTTTCCTTGTCCATGTTTTTCGTCAGGGTTGCAACCTGGGACTCTTCTCTGATTACGGGTTTGGGGTGGTTACAAAAGTCTCGAGGCTTGTTTGGGGCGTATTCAATGCTTAAATTAACTATGCTTGGTTTGCTTACTGTTCATGTTCGTTCGACATGTTTATCATATGCACACAACACCAGAGGATCTAAATAGCAGAGGACAAATGTGGTAGAATTTCGCATGATGAAATAGATGATGACATTTTCAGTTCACTCTAAACCTCACTATAAGGAACCGCCGAAACACCGCCAATAAATGGCCGGAGAGGAGAAGGAAGGGGGGTATAGTAGAAATTAACCAATCTTCAAATGCATGTATGGTTTGTAAAAGTACAAGGAAATAACATAGGCGAAGTATACTTCCATCCCCAGTTCTAGTCAGTCACATCGAAGCTGGTTCCACAACCACAGTTACTCGTTGCACGAGGGTTATCGACGATCTTGAACTGACTGCCGATCAACTCCATGGTATAATCCACGGTACTTCCGTACAAAAGCTCCAGGGAAGCCTCGTCCATTACTACTTTGGCTTCGCCGGCGCCTTCGGGGGAGCCTTCCTCGGGAGAGTACTCTGCTTCGAAGATGGTGTCTTCCTCCGGGTCGATCTTGGAAGCTGCCTCGAGCGACATGAGATACTGGAAGCCGTGGCACCCTCCGCTTGTAACTGTGATACGGAGATGGTGGTAGGGGTTCTCTTCTTTGGTGATTGATGGAGAAGATGTAGGATCCGTAATCTCTCGGAGACGCTGAGATAGTCAGTATAACAGACATATAATGACACGCAAGTAAGTGTGAGCCGCAGAAGTACCAAGTTCAAGGTAGTACTTGATAAAAAAAAATAATAATAAAAATAGAAAATTAAAAAAAAAAAAAACATACAACAGCCGGGATTCGCTGGTGGTCACCCACCCAACTACT
>MBFL02000510.1:0-20926 GCA_001696595.2 Aspergillus hancockii | reverse complement strand
AATATATTGGCCTGAAAGGGGGGAACGCAGGTGCCATAGAGTACTAGTGGCAGTTCGAAAAGACCTGCCGATTCAAAAAATTATTGAGGCAAGAACCGACCTGGTAAACCACCCCTATATACTAGCTCTAGATATCTGGAATCTAGATAGAGGCCAGAACTGGGTACAAAGAATAAGAATAGTTAATTACTATAACAATTGACTAGAAGAAGAGCACTGCTGGCAAGGATCTAGTTCTAGACGCCGGCGTGCTATTGAAGATGCAGAATGGGGGCTATTAGTAGAAGGAAGATACCTTATACTAGATGACTTCAACGCTCATGATTCTTTATAGAATCTCTAGACTAGTCAACACAGAAATACAGTATCTCTGGAATATCTGATTAAGGTATTTAATCTATACATGAATAATAAACCTGGGATTTCTACCAGGTCTAAACACACACCAGGGATTTTAATTATTGATCTGGCCATTTCTATTTTAGAACTAGGACCCCTAATTAGCTGGCTAGTAGATAAAGAATACTCTACAGGATTAGATCACGAGCTGATATTGCTCGAGTGGGCTAATCTAGAAAGAAGATCTATAAAAACCTGCAAGCAGATAACTGGATAGTAGATTTAAAACCTGTAGATAGACTTCAAGGCTCTAGATAAGGCTAGACAGGCATAGAATATACTATTAACGTGTAAACCAGTTCTACTAGATTACTGCAGTAGAACTGAAGTAGAGAATGAGACAGTATAGTTTCAAGATACTCTAATAAAGGTCCTTAATCAGCATGCCAAGCCCGTACGGGTGACCCCCTTCTCTAAGCGATGGTGGGGACCAGAGGTTAAAGCAAGCCGCCTAATATACACCAGAGCCAAGCGAGCATGGAAAACAGGTCTAGAAACTGATCAGGAGCTAAAAGAAGCCCGAAATGTCTACTATCGCACTATTTAAAAGACTAAACGTGAACACTGGGAGGTCTTTTTAACAGGACAGTCTAAAGAGCTAAGAGACAGGTTTATACCAGAAGATACTACTAGATACTGGCAAGCTCTGAGATACTGCAGGCCCCAGACCTCAGGAACTATATCAGTACTTAAGGGCCCCCAGAGGTAACAGGCAACTACTCTAGAAGTAAAGGAAGCTCTAGTTAAAGAGATCCTATTCTCTAGAGCCCCTAGAGACGAAACTATAGAAGTGATTCCCCCAGGGAATATATATCTAGAGGTTAACTATAGTAGGGTTCAAAGGGCCCTATTCAGTCAGGCAGTGTAGAAAGCCCCTGGAATAGACCGGCTTAATTTTCAGGCACTACAGCTATTATGGAGGTGGGACGCCACGCGGATAGTGGCTCTAATACGCCAATGCTTCCGGCTAGGCCTACACCTGCAGATATGGAAAACCATAAAGGGTATTCTACTACACAAGCCCAATAAACCTGACTACTCGATGGTCAAGATCTATAGAGTTATTAGCCTGCTGAACTGCATAGGCAAAGTGGTGGAAAAGGTGACTGCAGAGGCAATTTCCAGCCACTGCGAGACAGCTGGGGTTCTACACCCAGGACAGATAGAAAGCCGCAGACAACGCAGTGCAATAGATGCAGTAGCCTGCCTGATCTAGAAGGTGCACCAAGCTTAGGGTCAAAAACAGCTGATGGGAGCCCTTTTTATAGATGTAAAAGAAGCTTTTGACCATGTAGATACAGCAAGACTAGTAAAGTGTATACTAGATCTAGATCTAGATACAGATCTCTACTGCTGGGTGCAGTTATTTCTAGAAGACTGCAGGATACAGCTGGTAATTAATCAGCAACAGTACCCTATGTAGTCTATAGAATCAGGGGTCCCGCAGGGTTCACCAGTGTCCTCTATTCTCTTTACTATTTATTTAGGGGATATATTTTATGCTATTGAGCAAGCAGTTCCTGGAATTAGAGCCTTATTATATACAGATAATATAGATCTACTAATATCAGCAAATTCAATACAACAGACCTGTCAAGAACTAGAGCAAGCTGCAAGAATAGCTATAGAGCAAGGCAGATAATAGACAATCCAGTTTAATACAGAGAAAACAGAGACAGTTCTCTTTACTAGAAAGAAAGACAGAGAGTTCAAGGATCAGATTTAACAGGCCGAGATCCAGATAGAGGGACATGCAGTCTATTTCAACCCTAAAGCCACACGGTGGCTAGGGGTCTGGCTGGATAAGAGTCTGACTCTAAAGATTTACTACTATACCTGCCTGCACAAAGCCCGCAAGGCTGAGACACAGGTGCAGGCTCTATGCCGAGGACAAGGTCTAGCACCAGATCTAGTACAACATATTCAGGTGGCTGCAGTACAGGCAGTGGTCCTATATAGAGCAGAACTCTGGTGGCAGGGCCAAAAGGACCGGGTTAGTGGTATTCAATATATAGTTAATCGGCAGGCACGCTCTATTACAGGCATGCTTAAAACCACTTCAATTGAACCTCTAGTTAAGAAAGCAACTCTATATCCAGCGGAGGCCCTGCTAGACAGACGTCAGCGGTAATATATACTAAAACTGCTAGAATTACTAAAGGACTATCCAGTCCAGGCCATTCTACCTATCAGCTTCCGCGAAGGAGACTGCTATACACAGCCCGAGGAACAGTCTATCAATGATTGAATATGGGCGGAAGGCCCTAGAATACGAGGCCTAGTCCACAAGTGGGTAGGCATTACACCTGGAAGTGAGTGAAGTGGAGCCGACGGCGGCTGTGGATTGGTGGAGCGGGTTAGGGTTTTTTTTCGATCGGGTGTTATTGATTGAAGCACTTTAGGTGGAGTAGTAACTGAACCACAAGGTAGATTAAGCTTAAATTAATAGAGATTAGAGAGCACTGCCGAAATTTATATTTAGTTAATTTTTAGATCTAAATCCCATGGTTTACAGTGGTGGTGATAGATTGAAGTGGTCTATAGTATTTTATTTAAAGTTTGTTGGAATAAGACCCGACTGGATGAGGATTTTCTTTTAATTATCCACTATTTTTATCCAGTAACGCCAGTAGCTTCAGTAGAATTTATTAAAGTTATATTTTTATTCCAGACCAGATTTATTCAGCTAGAGAATAATAAATTTAATCCAGTATTAATTTACCAGTTGATTCAGTAAACCCCAAATTATTATTTCCATCCCGTGTTATACTGGTAATAGTATCTGTTGTTTTAGATTCTATATCTGAAGATGACCAGTCAATTATAACCTGTGTTAAATCAGGAGTAATAATATTCTATATTAAGATATATATTTTATATTGCTTATTTTCAATTTTGTTAATATTTTATTTTATTTTCTATTATCTATTTTTTATATAAGATCTATATCGACATTATCTATAGAACACCCGATATTTTAGAAGCTGAATAGATTACCTGTGATTATTTATAAAAAATATCAGTATAATATATAGTTTAATAAAATTATATCTCATGTCAAAAGTACAGTTCATGGAAAGAAACACGCTGAGACAGTCTAGATCTAGAATATAATCCAGCAGTAGAAGAATATTATCTCCTGTATTAAGAATATTTATATTCTCTATTAGATTAATTAGACATTTCTCGAGTTGTCTATATATCTAGATAGATTATTATATCACTGTGATTATTCCAGCTGTTAATATATTAAATAGAGCTTGAATAGTATGTGTAACCACTGGCAGACAATATATAAATAATTCTAGCATGCTCGAGGGGACTGAACAATATATAAAAAGCAATAATCCCAGAATATAGAATTATAATAGTTATATATTGTTGTAATATACCAGCAGATATTTTTAATATAGAAAGGATTTTATTATATCTATATTTAAGAGAATGAGCAGGAGCTGTATATCCTGGTACCCGCTGAATAAATAGACCAGGTAATCCAGTAGATTACTGAGATATAAAAAATAATAAAAATCTAGACCAGTATTATTAAAACTAGAAAAATCCAGAATATTAATTTATAGTTACAGGTGACTAGATAGACCTGGTATTTACAGGAATTTATCATCCCCAGCAATTTCAAGATGTTGCGTGTTATGGTGGCTATCCTGTTGCCCGACATGGACGACTCCGTGGAGTAGAACGTGCAGTGGATATAGACAGTCATAAAAGATATAATATATAAGAGCCAGTGGACAGTGCAGTATACTGAATAAGCTATCTAGATTAAAGTAATATAGTCCAAGAAGAGCTAGATATTACACTGTTCATTGCTGGTATATATAGATGTAGACAGTGTGGTGAAATATATATAGTTATAGCAGTAGATATTAGTGTTTATTGCCTGCACACAGGTCCTATATATAGAGAAGTATCCACTATATAGAATAACCCCGCGGCAGCGGAAGAAATGACGGCAGCTGTGGCAGATAGCCACCGCTTATTTCTATCTAGAGGGGGATTTCAGGGAGGACGATCCCGAGTGTTAGTAGTAGATAATAAGTAACATGAAGCAAGTATATTTAGAGTTTTATATTAAACTAATAAACTAGATATACTATATCTAGAAGTATAAGAGTGTATTGATATACACTATAGTGGTGTTGAACTGTAGAGAGTATAACTAGCGGGATTCCAAGAGCTATTTACCAATTTTGTTCTAAATAATTAAAATTGTCCAGTTTATAATTGTCTAGAAGATATTGTAGCTAGATTCTAATATAATAGTAATTATCGAGATATAGCAGAAGCCGCAGAATTGCGCCGAGTGGATATTACGCAGTGCCGCGGCCGTGAATAATATCGAGGCCGATTCCGCGTACGGCAGCAGTGTGGAGGATGAACACGAACCCTCATCGTCCTCACCAACATCACCCATGCGGAATGAAGATCCTGAATCCTGGATTCAGTAGAGTTAGAATCCGTCCTGCAAGATATTCCAGGAGCAGGTAATATAGATAATCAGCTAGTTGATGATCCAGAGTATCTATACCCCGATGGAGATATTACAGGATTGATAGATATACAGGTTGCATATCCATTACAACACTACAACCCCCGGGCATGTGATATAGATATATCTGGATCAATTGTTGTACAAGTACATGCAGTTCACTATAAATAATTTCCGGGGGTTTATACATGGATTGACCGGGGTCACACGGTAGATATTATACCAGGAATTAATGTTTGGCAAGACACCTGTCATCCCGTGGCACACATTGTACGACAATCCCACGCAGGGCGCTGTGGGATGGAGCTTTTTGCGCAATCAGCACACGGCATGGCTGGTGGAGGGCCTACAGTGGATTATAGAGTGGATGCAGGCCGAGCCCGACGTGCAGGTATATTTTATCCACCGCCGCTAGTCCACGCAGTTCCAGTTATAATTAATAATACAGTATTTGCAGCAGGTGGTCCAATTTAAAAAAAAATTAGCGGTACTGGTGCATGTTGTAGACAGGCAGTCTAGTTAAACTCTAGAGTTATTAAGCTTGCAGTATGTTAATACAGAGATCAATTAACAGCGCAATATATTTATTGAGAATAATATAGTAACATTGATATTGGTATATCACAAGAGATTTTATATCAGTAATAATACCAAGATTATTAGTTAATATATCTCGCGGGAAGTCGGCGAGCTGATTATATAGTATTTATAGTTGATATTGCTATTTATACAGCAATTGAAGGCGTGACACCATCACCTGCCCGGTGCATCGTCCAAACCCCCGTCAGCATCAATGTCCGAACCCCCACCCGCATCGACATCTGTGTTTGTTTGGGGCGCCGATCCCGGTATACACCGGGCGTGGACGTCCAAGCGGTTCTGGAAGATGTTGAAGCGCAAGACCAAGATGCGGTTGCAGTATACAGTCAATATCCAGGTGTATCGCGAGATTGCCGTCGGGATCAGCCAGTGGTAAATACAGTCCAGCAGCGCGTTCCCCAGCAACGTGCAGAATAAAAAGATATCCGAGGTCTTCTTCAAGTCCAATATAAACGAGAACCAGTAGATAGAGATCATCGCAGACAAGCAGACCACGCATTCGCCCCACACGGCCGGTATAATATACACGCGGGACATCATGGAGCATCCCGGGACCACCGTCCGCTGCCGGGCCATGTTTCAGTTGTCCAGCACAGATTAACATCAGTTTTTAGGGTTTGCGGTGAACAGGGCCCCTGTTAAGATAGCCGGCAAACAGAAGTGATTCCCGTGGAAGAACAAGACCAACCAGAGCCGGGTGATGCGGCGGCACCGGTTGAACACTATAAATATAACGGCTGTATTGCAGTAGATAACAGGTTAGATAACAATCTAGTTCTATAAAATACAGGCACCTGTATTGCAGGTTATCTAGAATAACAAAAGTCTAATAATAGCAGTAATATCCACGGGGAGCAGCAAGAGTATATTATTTATGTTGCCTATATTTGCAGAGCCCAGTGGCACAACTATTGTAGTAGTTCTATTAATATTATTGTGTCAGAACATGTCCCAGCGGTGCCAGGCATTGAACATATCATGTGTGTCGTGGAAGAGCCGTCGGCCACTGGATAAAGCCACAATTGTGTTGATCACCCCCGAGTCGGCTGTGACTAAAGATTTCTAGACGTTTATTAATTAATTACAGTAGATCCAGTAATTAAACTGGATTATAATTAACAAGTATTATATAATATTAAATAACCAGAAGGATTTCCAGCCCAAGTTATAACAGTTATATTGATTAAACTATACCCGCACATAGATAGTGTTGTTGACGGCCATGTTATTTTCTTAGTTAAAGAGATTATTATTCTGTTGAATAGATTACACCTGTAAACAGGTTTATATATTCTGGACACAGACCAGCCATCTCAACATTGTATATCAGGTGTGGCAGTCCCCAGTTCCCCATCGCGCGGCCGCGTGATTTAAGAGCAATCCTGTAATAATATTTATCCAGGAGCAGATCCAGCAGGCCGGACATAGTAAAATAATTATATATAGCTATATAGTCAGCCATATAATCTATATTGTATAGATATTAAAATATAAGATATATTACAGTCAATAGATTAATAAATTATTTATATTACACTAGTTTATACAGAGAAAGACTACAGTAATTGCGGCCACCAGTACATTAGACATAAAAATAAATATTCCCGACATCCACAGCATTATCCATATCAGAATACCACAGACATTGTTGAATTACACGCAGAAGAGTAGCCGTGCTGAATAAGATAGCCACCGCAGCGAGACAATTATTATTCAGTCTACAGAAGAGATCCCACCAGCATCTTCAGTATCCAAAGATATAGTCTATTATCAGTTGGTCCAGGAGTACATAGAGGTGGTGGCCGGGGTGGGATATTAACAATTTATATTGAATAGATATTTAGATAAAATAATAAAAGAATATATTCAGCAGCAGTGCCGGGATACCGACATCTAGAAGATTCTGTATAATAGATATAATCTTGATTAAATAATATAGAAATCTATAATTACCCTCAATATTATTACAACTGTCGAGGTTATTTATTTATTTACTACTAGTAATATACTACACAAATAGATTGTTACACAGGTCCCTGTTTCTCCAGTAGCCCGTTAGAACACCACCTCTATTATTATAGACTACAATAATTAACCGTCCAGTCCCAGCACGTTATTCTATAGTAATATAGTATTCTAGTCCACAAGTGGGTAGGCATTACACCTGGAAGTGAGTGAAGTGGAGCCGACGGCGGCTGTGGATTGGTGGAGCGGGTTAGGGTTTTTTTTCAATCGGGTGTTATTGATTGAAGCACTTTGAGTAGAGTAATAACTGAACCACAAGATAGATTAAGCTTAAATTAACAGAGATTAGAGAGCACTGCTGAAATTTATATTTAGCCGATTTTTAGATCTAAATCCTATGGTTTATAGTAGTGGTGATAGATTGAAGTGGTCTATAGTATTCTATTTAAAGTTTGTTGGGGTAAGACCCGACTGGATGAGGATTTTCTTTTAATTATTTACTATTTCTATCTAGTAACGCCAGTAGCTCCAGTAGAATTTATTAGAGTTATATTTTTATTCCAGGCTAGATTTATCTAGCTAGAGAATAATAAATTTAATTCAGTATTGATTCACCAGTTGGTTCAGTAAATCCTAAATTGTTATTTCTATTCTGTATTATACTGGTAATGGTATCTGTTGTTTTAGATTCTGTATTTAAAGATAATCAGTCAACTGTAACCCGTGTTGAATTAGAAGTAATAATATTCTATATTAAGATATATATTTCATGTTGCTTGTTTTTAATTTTGTTAATATTTTATTTTATTTTTTATTATCTATTTTCTGTACAAGATCTATATTAATATTATCTATAGAATATCTGATATTTTAGAAGCTGAATAGATTATCTGTGATTATTTGTAAAAAATATTAGTATAATATATAGTTTAATAAAATTATATTCTATATTAAAAGTACAGCTTATAAAAAAAAACATGTTGAGACGATCTAGATCCAGAATATAATTCAGTAGTAGAAGAATATTGTTTTCTGTATTAAGAATATTTATATTTTCTACTAGATTAATCAGGTATTTTCCGAGTTGTTTATATATCTAGATGGATTGTTATGTTGCTGTGATTATCCCGGCTGTCAGTATATTAAATAGAGCTTGAATAGTATATATAACTACTGGTGAATAGTGCATGAATAGTTCCAGCATGTTCAAGGGGGCTGAACAACGTGTAAGAAGTGATAATCCCAGGATATAGAGCTATAATAGTTATATATTATTGTAACATATCAGTAGATATTCTCAATATAGAGAGGATCTTATTATATCTATATTCAGGAGGATAAATAGAAGTTATATATCTCAGTACCTGCTGAACAGATAGACCAGGTAATCTAGTAGATTATCAAGATATAAAAGATAATAAAGATCCAGACCGGTATTACCAGGACTAAAAAGATCTAGAATATCAATTTATAATTACAGGTGACTGGATAGATCCAGTATTTACAGGAATTTACTACCCCCAGTGATTTCGAGATGTTGCGTGTTATGGTGACTATCCTGTTATCTAATATAGACGACCCCGTGGAGCAGGGTGTACAGTGGATATAGACGGCTATGAAAGACATGGTATACAAGAGTCAGTAGACAGTGCAGTATACCGGACAAGCCATCTAGATTAAAGCGGTGCGGTTTGAGAAGGGCCAGACACTACACTGTCCATTGCTGGTATATATAGATGTAGACAGTATAGTAAAATATATATAGTCATGACAGTAGATATTAATATTTATTACCTGCACACAGGTCCCACGCACAGAGAAGCATCCGCTATACAGGATAATCCCGCGGCAGCGGAAGAAATGGCGGCAGCTGTAGTAGATAGCCACTGTCTATTTCTATCTAGAGAGGGATTCCAGGGAGGACAATTTCAAGCGTTAATAATGAATAATAAGTGACATGGAGCGGATATATTTAGAGTTTTATATTAAACTGATAAACTAGATATATCATGTTCAGGAGTATAAAAGTGTATTGATATATATTATAGTGGTGTTGAACTATAGAGAGTATAACTGGTAAAATTTCAAGAGCTATTTATTAATTTTATTTCAGGTAATTAAAATTGCCCGGTTTATAATTATCCAGAAGATATTGTGACTGGATCTTAATATAATAATAATTATCGAGACATGGCAGAAGCCGCAGAATTGCGCCGAGTGGACATTACGCAGTGCCGCGGCCGTGGATGATATCGAGGCCGATTCCGCGTACGGCAGTGGTGTGGAGGATGAACATGAACCTCCATCGTCCTTATTAACATCACCCATACGGAATGGGGATCCTGAATTCTGGATCTAGTAAAGTTAAAACCTGTCCCGCAAGATATTCCAGGAGCAGGTGACGTGGATAGTCAGCCAGTTGATGATCCGGGATATCTATATTCTGATGAAGATATTGCAGGATTGATAAATATACAGATTGTATATCTATTACAACACTACAATTCCCGGGCATGTAACATGAATACATCTGGACTGGTTGTTGTACAAGTACATACAGTTCACCATGGGCGATTTCCGGGGATTTGTGCATGGATTGACCGGGGTTATATAGTAGATATTGTGCCAGGAATTGATGTTTGACAAGACACCCGTCATCCCGTGGCACGCGTTGTACGACGATCCCACGCAGGGCGCCGTGGGATGGAGCTTTTTGCGCGATCAGCGCACGGCATGGCCGGTGGAGGGCCTAGTCCACAAGTGGGTAGGCATTACACCTGGAAGTGAGTGAAGTGGAGCCGACGGCGGCTGTGGATTGGTGGAGCGGGTTAGGGTTTTTTTTCAATTAGGTGTTATTGATTAAAGTACTTTAAATGGAGTGGTAACTGAACCACAAGATAGATCAAGCTTAAATTAACAGAGATTAGAGAGCACTGCCGAAATTTATATTTAGTTAATTTTTAGATCTAAATCCTATAATTTACAGTGGTGATGATAGATTAAAGTAGTCTATAGTATTCTATTTAAAGTTTATTGGAGTAAGATCCGACTGGATAAGAATTTTCTTTTAATTATCTACTATTTTTATCCAGTAACACCAGTAGCTCTAGCAGAATCTATTAGAGTTATATTTTTATTCCAGGCCAGATTTATCCAGCCAGAGAATAATAAATTTAATCCAGTATTAATTTACCAGTTGGCCCAGTAAACCTTGAATTGTTATTCCCATTTTATATTATACCAGTAATAACATCTATTATTTCAGATTCTGTATCCGAAGATGACCAGTCAACTGTAATCTATATTGAATTAGAAATAATAATATTCTATATTAAAATATATATTTTATATTACTTGTTTTTAATTTTGTTAATATTTTATTTTATTTTTTATTATTTATTTCCTGTACAAGATCTATATTAATATTATTTATAAAACACCCAATATTTTAGAAGCTGAATAGATTATCTATAATTATTTATAAAAAATATCAGTATAGTATATAGTTTAATAAAATTATATCCCATGTTAAAAGTACAGTCTATAGAAAAAAATATATTAAGACAGTCTAGATCCAGAATATAATCCAGCAGTAAAAGAATATTATTTTCTGTATTAAGAATATTTATATTTTTTATTAGATTAATTAGATATTTCCCGAGTTGCCCACATATCCAGATGGATTGTTATATCGCTGTAATTATCCCGGCTGTCAGTATATTGGATAGAGCTTGAATAGTATGTATAACCACTGGTGGACGGTGTATAAATAGTCTCAGCATGCCCGAGGGGGCCGAACAACACGCGAGAAGCGATAATCCCAGGATATAGAACTACAACAGTTATATATTATTGTAACATGCCAGCAGATATTCTCAATATAGAGAGGATTCTATTATATCTATATCCGGGAGAATAAGCAGGAGCTGTATATCCCAGTGTCTACTAAATAGATAAATCAGGCAATCCAGCAGGTTATCGAGATATAGAAGACAATAAAAATCTAGACCGGTGCTACCGGGACTGGGGAGATTCAGAATATCAATTTATGGTTGTAGATAACTAAATAGACCTGGTATTTACAGGAATTTACTACCCCCAGCAATTTCAAGATATTGCGTGCCATGGTGGCCACCCCGTTGTCTAATATAGACAATCCCATGGAGCAGGGCGTGCAGTAAATATAGACAGCTATAGAAGATATAGTGTACAAGAGCCAGTGGACAGTGCAGTATACCGGGCAAGTTATTTAAATTAAAGCGGTGCAGTCTGAGAAGGGCTAGACGCCACACTGTCTATTGCTGGTATATATAGATATAGACAGTGTAGTGAAATATATGCAGCTATGGTAGTAGATATTGATATTTATTATCTGTATACAGATTCCATGTATAGAGAAGTATTTACTATACAGGATGACCCCACAGCAGTAGAAGAAATGGCGGTAGCTATAGTAGATGGCTACTGTTTATTTTCATTCAGAGAAGGATTCCAGAAAGGACAATTTTGAGCGTCAGCGGTGGATAATAAGTGATATAGAGTAGGTATATTTAGAGTTTTGTATTGAACTGATGAACTAGATATATTATATCTAGAAGTATAAGAATATATTGATATATATTATAACAGTGTTGAACTGTAGAAAATATGGCTAGTGGGATTTTGAGAGCTATCTACTGATTTTATCCCGGATAATTAAAATTGCCCGGTTTATAATTATCCAGAAGGTATTGTGGCTGGATTTTAATATAATAGTAATTATTGAAACATGGCAGAAGCCGCAGAATTGCGCTGAGTGGACATTACGCAGTGCCGCGGCCGTGGATGATATCGAGGCCGATTCCGCGTACGGCAGCGGTGTGGAGGATAAACATGAACCCTCATCGTCCTCATCAACATCATTCATGCGGAATGGGGATCCCGAATCTTGGATCTAGTAAAGCCAGAACCCGTCCCGCAAGACATTCCAGGAGCAGATAATATAGATAATTAGCCAGTTGATGGTCCAGAGCATCTATACCCTGATAAAGATATTACAGAATTAATAGATATACAGGTTGCACATTTATTACAACACCATAACCCCCGGGCATGTAATATAGATATATCTGGACTAGTTGTTGTACAAGCACATGCAGTTCATCATAAACAATTTCTGGAGATTTGTGCATGGATTGACCGGGGTTATACAGTAGATATTATACCAGGAATTGATGTTTAGCAAGACACCCGCCATCTCGTGACACGCGTTGTACGACGATCCCACGCAGGGCGCTGTGGAATAGAGCTTTTTGCGCGATCAACACACGGTATAGCCGGTGGAGGACTCACAGTGGATTATAGAGCAGGTGCGGGCCGAGTCCAATGTATAGATATATTTTATCCACCGCCGCCAGTCCACGCAGTTCCAGCTACAGTTAATAATATAGTATTTACAGCAGGTGGTCTAATTCAAGAAAAAATTAACAGTACTGGTGTATGTTGTGGACAGGCAGCTCAGCCGGGCTCCAGAGTTGTTGAGCTTGCAGTATATTAATATAAAGATTAATTAACAGTGCAATATATTTATTAAGGATGGCATAGTAATATTGATATCGGTATATTATAAAAGATTTTATGCCAGCAATGATGCCAAGGTTATTAGTTAATATATCCCGCGGGAAGTTGGCGAGCTGATTATATAGTATTTATAATTAATATTGTTATTTGTGCAGCAATTGAAGGCGTGGCACTGTTACCCACCCGACACATCGTCCAAATCCCCGCCAGCATTGACGTCTGAACCCCCACCCGCATCAACATCCGCGTTCATTTGGGGCGCCGATCCCGGCATGCACCGGGTATAGACGTCCGAGTAGTTCCAGAAGGTGTTGAAGCGCGAGACCAAGATACGGTTGCAGTATGCGGTCAACATCCAGACGTGTCGCGAGATTGCCATCGGGATCAGCCGGCGGTGGATACAGTCCAGCAGCATGTTCCCCAGCAACATACAGAATGAGAAGACACCCGAGATCTTCCCCGAGTCCGACATGGACGAGGACTAGTAGATGGAAGCCATCGCGGACGAGCAGGCCACGCATTCGCCCCACACGGCCGGTATAATATACGTGCGGGACATCATGAAGCATCCCGAGACCATTACCCGCCGCCGGGCCATGTTTCGATTGTCCAGCATGGATTGGCATCAGTTTTTAGAATTTGCAGCGGACGGGGCCCCCGTCAAGGTGGCCGGCAAACGGAAGCGGTCCCCGTGGGAGGACGAGGCCGACCAGGACCGGGTGATGCGGCGGCACCAGTTGAACACTATGGACATGACGGCCGTGTTGTAGTAGATGACGGGTTAGGCGACGATCCAGTTCTGTGGGGTGCAGGCACCCGCGTTGCGGGCTATCCAGGACGGCGAGAGCCTGGTGGTGGCGGTGATGTCCACGGGGGGCGGCAAGAGTATATTGTTCATGTTGCCCGTATTTGTGGAGTCTGGTGACACAATTATTGTAGTAGTTCTATTGATATTGTTGCGTCAGAACGTGTCCCGGCAGTGCCAGGCATTAAATATATTATGTGTGTTGTAGAAGAGCCGTCAGTCACTAGACAAAGTTATAATTATATTAGTTACTCTAGTCCACAAGTGGTTGGAACTGGATGGTAGGTGTTCGGAAAGTGGGCCCATTCCGGGCGCGGATTGGCGGAGACCATTAGGGTTTTCCCCACATCACGTACAAGTTTTCCAAACGTTATATGTACAAGTTTTTGACCAGATCAGAATCAATTCCACTTAAATTTCAATAGTATGGTCCCGGATAGAGTAATTTATATTGAGTTCAATTGAAGATGGAAATTCCATGATTTACAGTGGTGGCAATGAATCAAAGTTGTCCATAGTCATCCGTTGCAGGTTTGTTGGGGTAAGCCCCGACTGCTAAATATTATCATTAATTATTTATGGATGATTACAGCAGCAGATCCAGCAGAACCTATATTAATTTCTATTTCTATTTTATTTCTATTCCAAGTCCGAGATTAATCCAGCAAGACATTAATTAATGTAATCCAGTATTTATTTACCAGTTGGTATTATAAACCCCGGATTGTAGATTCCATTCCGTGTGATACCTGTAGTTGTATCTATTATTTCATAGCCTGTATCTAAAGATAACCAGTCAACTGCATCCCGTGTTGAGTCAGGGGTACCAGTATTAAAACAAGTGATATTTATTGCTTGTATTCCAGTCCATGGATTTTTGATTTTGTTCTATATTATTTATTCCTGTATTGTATATATTTAAGATTTTCTATAGAGTACCCAATATTTCAGAAACTCACTGGATTACCTGTAATTATTTATAAAACATGTCAATATAGTATATAGTTAAATAAGATTGTGCGGCATTTAAAAAACAGTGTGCACGGCAAGAAACACGCGGAAGTAGTCCAGATCCAGGAAACTGTTCAGTAATAGGAGAATATTGTCTAGTAGATAGAGAACATTAAGATCCTTCACCAGATTGATCAGCCATGGCCCGGATTACCTATCCACCTCGATGGATTATTATGCCGCTGTGATTATCCCCGATGTTAATATATCGAGCGCAGCTTGTACAGCATGCGGAATTATTGACAGACAGTCCATGGATAATCTCGGCATGCACGGGGTAAACGAGTGACATGGAAGAAATAGATACAGCAGGATACAGAGCTGCGGCAGTTGTATATAATTATAACATGTTAATAGATATTCCCGTTCTACAAAGAATTTTATTATATCCATGTCTGTAGAGGCCAGGAGGAAGAATCATATATTCCTGTCTGTATAGAGTAGATAGACCAGGCGATTCAGCAGGTCACCGCAGTATAAGAGGCAATGAAGATCTAGACCAGTGCCACCGGGACTGAAGAGATCCACGATGCCAACTCATGGTTACGGGTAACTGGATAGACCCGGTATTTACAGGCATTTACCACCCCCAGCGATTTCGAGATGTTGCGTGTCATGGTGGCCACTCTGTTGTCCAACACAGATAACCCTGTAGAGCAGAGCGTGCAGTGGATATAAACAGCCATGAAAGACGTGGTGCACAAGAGCCAGTGGACGGTGCAATATACTGGTTAAGCTATTTAGATTAAAGCAGTACAGTCCGAGAAGGACTAGACACTACACTGTCTATTACTGGCATACATGAATACAGACAGCGTGGCTAAACATGTACAGTCATGGCAGTAGATATTAGTATTTATTGCCCGCACCTAGGTCCCATGTACAGAGAAGCATCCGCTATATAGAATAATCCCGCGGCAGTGGAAGAAATAGCGGCAGCTGTGGCAGATGACCATTATTAATTTCCAGAAAGAGATCAATTGCAATAAGGGTGATCCTGAGCAGCAGCGGTGGATAATGAGTGATATAGAACAGGCGTGTTTAGAGTTTTGTATTAAGCTGATGAACCAGATATATTATATACAGAAATATAAGAGCGTGCTGATATGCGCCATGGCTGTGTTGAACTGTAAAGAGTGTGGCTGACGGGATTCTAAGAGCTATCCATCAATTTTATCCCGGGTGATCAAAATTGCCCGGTTTATAATTGTTCAGAAGATATTGTGGCTGGATTCTGATATAATAGTAATTATCGAGACATGGCAGAAGCCGTAGAATTGCGCCGAGTGGATATTACACAGTGCCGCGGCCATGGACAATATTGATACCGATTCCGCATATGACAGTGGAGTGGAGGATGAGCCCTTATTATCCCCACCAACATTGCTCATGCGAAATAGGGATTTTAAATCCTGGATTCAGTAAAGTCAGAACCTGTCCCGCAAGACATTCCAGGAACAGATAATATAGATAGTCAGCCAGTTGATAGTCCGCGGTATATACACGCCGATAGAGACATTACAGAATTAGTGGATATACAGATTATACATCTATTACAACACCACAGCCCCCGGGCATGTGATATGGATGTATCCAGACTGATTATTGTACAAGCACATACAGTTTACTATAGACAATTTCCGGGGGTTTATATATAGATTGACTGGGGTAACCCGGCAGATATTGTATCAGGAATTGATGTTTAATAAAATATCTACTATCCCATAGCATGTATTATATAATGATCCCATGCAGGGAGCTGTAGAATAAAGCTTTTTGCAGGATCAGTATACAGTATAGCTGGTAAAGGGTCTACAGTAGATTATAGAGTGGGTGCAGGCCGAGCCCGACGTGCAGGCGTATTTTATCCACCGGCGTCAGTTCACCCAGTTCCAGCCGCGGTTAGTGATGCAGTATTTGCAGCAGGTGGCCCGATTTAAAAAAAAAATTGACGGTACTGGTGCATGTCGTGGGCGGGCAGTTCAGCTAAGCTCTAGAGTTGTTGAGCTTACAGTATATCAACACAGAGATTAATCAGCAGCGTAATATATTTATTGAGAATGGTATAGTAATGTTGATATTGATATATTACAAGGGATTTTATACCAGCAATAATGCCAAGATTATTAGTCAATATATCCCGCGGAAAGTCGGCGAGCTGATTATATAGTATTTATAGTTAGTATTGCCATTTGTGCAGCAATTAAAGGTGTAGCACTGTTACCTGCCTGGTGCATTGTCTAAACCCCCGCCAGCATCAATGTCCGAACCCCCAGCATTAATATCCGAACCCCCACCCGCATCGACATCCGCGTTTGTTTAGGGCGCTGATCCCGGCATGCACCGGGTGTAGACGTCCAAGTGGTTCCGGAAAGTGTTGAAGCGCGAGACCAAGATGCAGTTGCAGTATACGGTCAACATCCAGGTGTATCGCGAGATTGTCGTCGGGATTAGCCGGTGGTGGATGTGATCCAGCAGTGCGTTCTCCAGCAATATACAGGAGAAAAAGATCCCAGAGATTCTCTTCAAGTGTAATATAAACAAGAATCAATAAATAGAGACTATTGCGGACAAGCAGGCTATATATTCCCCCCACACGGCCGGCATGATATACACGCGGGATATCATGGAGCATCCCGGGACCACCGCCCGCCGCCGGGCCATGTTTCGGTTGTCCAGCATGAATTGACATCAGTTTTTAGGGTTTACAGTGGACAGGGCCCCCGTTGAGGTAGCCGGCAAACGGAAGCAGTCCCCGTGGGAGGACAAGGCCGACCAGGGCCGGGTGATGCGGCGGCACCAGTTGAACACCATGAATATGACGGCCGCGTTGCAGCAGATAATGGATCAGGAGACTATCCAGTTCCGGGGAGTGTAGACACCAGTATTGCGGGCCATCCAGAATAACAAGAGCCCGGTCATGGCTATAATGTTCACTGGGGGGGGCAAGAGCATGTTGTTTATATTGCCCGTATTTGTGGAGTCCAGCAGGACAACGATTGTAGTAGTTCCGCTGGTGTTATTATATAGTGATATGAAAAGACAATGCCAGGCATTGGATATATTATACGTGTTGTAGAAGAGTTGTTGACCACCTAATAAAGCCATAATTATATTAATTATGCCCGAGTCCACAGTGATAAACAATTTCTATATATTTATCAACCAATTACAGCAGATCCGGCAGTTGGACCGTATTGTGATTGATGAATACCATGTAGTGTTGAATAAGCAGCGGGATTTCCAGTCCAAATTGCAGCAGTTGGGCCGATTGAACTACACCCGGATATAGATAGTATTGTTGACCGCTACATTGTCCTCCGTGTTGAAGACCATGTTGTTGCAGTAAATAGAGTATATCTCTAAACAGGTGAGTATATTCCGGGCCCGCACGAGTCGTCCCAACGTGGTATACCGGGTGTGGCGGCCGTTCAGGGTCCGCAACGGTTCCGAGTGGTGTACCACCGAGACGGTGGTAACATTTATTCAGCAGTGGATCGCGCGGGTGCCTCAGGGTAAGATAATTATTTATACCAATATAATCCACCAGGTGATTAAGATTGTCTGGATATTGCAGTACAAGGTGTATTATAGTCAGCAGATTAACAAGTTATTAATATTGCAGCGATTCACGCAGGACATGACCCGGGTGATCACCGCCACCAGCGCGTTGGGCATGGGCGTGGATATTCTGGATATCTAGTGTATTATCTATATCGGGAGTCCCTGGTCATTGTTGGATTACGCGCAGAAGAGTGGACGTGCCGGCCGGGATGACCACGCCAGCGAGGCGATTATTATCCAGCCGGAGGGTCTGTATCAGGGATTCGATGACAATCCCCAGGATACTGAGTTGGTGACGGAATATATAGACATTGTGTCTGGGGTGAAATGTTGTTGATATATATTAAACCAGTATTTAGATAGTCCCGTGAATGGATATAAACGACGTCAGTGCCAGGATAAGAATCCCGAGGAATTGCTGTGTAATGGATATTATTCTAATTAAGATCAGTATAGATCAAGCAGTCTCAATCCTGTTAATTCGCGGTCCCCATTCATCAAGATAAATACAGGTGGTTTCTATTATAGCCCAGTCCATCCAGTCTATCAGAATCCGGCCGATCCCATGCATTAGACTCAGAAGACCCGAGAAGCCAGTCTCACCAGTAATACTAGCCATGCGTTATTCATATTCCAGGTCCCCCCCATCGCGGTGGCTGAACAGCAATGGCAGCGGATCCAGACTCAGCAGCAGACAGCGGTGGACATCCAGCAGCGCACGCAGGATGCGGAACAGTGGTTAAACAAGGAGTGGATCAAGACCAATGCCTCCCAGTGGCAGCGGCAGTGTTATATTTGCACCGTCCGCGGCCATGATTAAAATAAACATAATTTGTATTTTTGCCAGAGTCCCGCCAGCCAGCAGGCCAAGACATAGATGATAGCAATCCAGACCCCGAAGATCTATTACGCGCCGATGTGTACATGTTGAGGGTGTAGAATACTACAGAGTATATATCTAGAATAATAGACCTGCAATTGGACTGCATGTGTATACAAGAATATATTGATTTCTATAACAGCAGCTATATTATACAGACCATGGGCGGAGCAGGTGCAGCTATTATAGACACGGCAGTTACAGAGATTTAGTATTGATTAACAGAATATTCAGCAGATTCAGATGTTTTTTAGATAGACTATTATTGAGATACAGAGCCAGCACAACCAGTTGTTTATATTATTTTATTAATTATACTAGATATATATAAAGTTGAAGCAGAGCAAGAAGCAGTTATTTTAGAGTAGATTTTTGAATACATCCGATAGAATATTTATTTAGATATACCAGGATTTGGATTGAACATGTAAGGATTGAAAAAGCGGTATAATATTAAGATTTTTTAATATATATTAGAATTTATATTATACAAGATCCAGCTATTAAATTAATCTATTGTTGGTTTTATATTCACAGGTCTATTATAATTATTCACAGTCCCTGTCTATATAGAACCATGGTCAGTCAGGTTAATTAAATCTATAAGAGTTGTCTACAGATTATTCCGATTACCCAGATAGATAGAACCGGCAGCGAGGTCTAAATAGATTAATAAAATATCCAGCCGGTGCAAGAGATTTTAAAAAAAGACCACGCCAGGAGTCCACGGCCAGCACGCCAGTTATATAGATTATTATTAAACTGTAATATCCATTAGTTGTCCCCGGGGAAATATATATATATTGATTATATAATATATTTATTGAATCAAGTATTTAAAGTATATAATATATTTTTATACTATAATATTAATCTATACAGTTTCCAGACTAAATTAAAGTAGCCGGTTAGATTACTATAGCAGACCAGATAGATTTTAGTTAAATTAATAGAACCCAGTTTACCAGATTCAGTGCATGTTTTTAATATTATATACCCCAGTCTATATACCAGAGATGGCGGAGCGGCGGGAGAGATTATACAGACCGGGATATATTATTATCCATAGTAACCATGATATTGTATAAACTGTAAACTGAGTAGATACAGCTATTTTAACAACAGCAGTTTACAAGTTATAAGATCAACAGTCAGGATATTCAGTAGATAATACAGTTTTTTAGACAGATTATTAAGAGAGTCCAGGGCCAGCACAACCAGTTATTTATATTATTTTGTTAATTATATTAGATATATATAGAGTTAAAGTGGAGTTAGAAATAACTATTATTATTGAGGATTATTTAATAGAATTGATTCAGTACCAGTTATTAATATTATTTAATTAAAGACCGTGATATATATAAAGTAAAAATAAGCCGGCAGCCAGACCAGACACCAGATTATTCAGGTGCATAAAAAATTAATAAAGAGTTACAGAATCAAGACATGGAAGATTACATTAGGGTTATATAGCGCCGTGGTATTAGAGGATTTAGATATATTAGATATATTATAGAGTAAATAAATATAGAGGTAGAGCAGTGCAATAAATGGCCATTGTTATAACCAATTACCCGATAGAATAAATCCCCATTAATATATATATAATAAGATGTTTTATAATCCCATG